>BMAV01015794.1:6177-19850 GCA_019973955.1 Trichonephila inaurata madagascariensis | reverse complement strand
TTATCTGAATGTCATGGTGAGATATCGAATTCATTCTAAAATAAATAGTAAATAATTTCGATAAAAGTACCTTGGTGACCACTTTTAGTTGCCAAAAAAAAAGGCCCCGCCCCGGGGGGCCCCCCCCCCATACTACACTTGAACCCACATATGCTTTTATATATTTAGACAAATATTTTTAAAATTTTATTACTAACTTTAAATTTAGATATATTTAAAAACGGTACATGTTTATTTTACTGTCGACCAATTTCGCCAAATCTAAAGACGACACTAAATGCTGCCGTCGTGTGCACGAACAAGATTATTGGGTACTTATGTACTAGCATCATCGCAGCCGAATTGGTGCCACGCAAATCGCACCATTTTCCATCAAAATCTGAGTGATTGGTATTTTTTCATAGAAAACACGTCAGATCTTTGTCGTTTTGATATGAAGATACGATTCTTGTGGCGCCAATTTTGCTCTGCTGTGATGCTAACCGATTTTTGCGTTTATTCAAGTATGGGAACAGATTTCTACTATTGGCTGCAATTGCGGCATTTGGCGATGTCTTTTCATTCGGTAAATGGTCGAATGTATAAATATGTCAGTAACTTAAATCGGTTTAACAATAAAAACATCAAGATCGTCTTAACTCACAAAATTCAGAAGATGTTTTTAATTTATTTGTTGAAAATAGTACTTACGTACAATCGCAACCGTATTGGAGAGATAGAATAAAACCACATGAATTCTAAAAATGGTATACACTGACGGGAATATGAAGAATGTAGTCAGAGGTAACTTACATATTATCACAGCAATCACCCACTCTATTAATAACTCACCAAGTTGGCAACCCCGATTTCCTATGTGACGTACGTGCTGAATTGGCAACCATGTGCTTCATTTCATATAATGTCACCAATAGATAGCGATAATATGTAAGTACACGTAGTCAAAAGTATTATGTGAAAAATAATAATAAATAAATAAGTTACTTTTCAACTAAGCCGGCGATAAAATCGCCAAAATGATATAACCGACGCCAAACGGAATATTCCCTTCCCTCTAGTAGCTTTTTACAGGCACATTTTTACAACACGTCGTGAATTTTCCTTAGAACATGTTTTCTCTGAATACGTAAAAAATGCATGAAAAACAAATGAATTTTTGGGCTTTGCCTAGAACAGTTGTGTATATTGTGTGTTGTCTGTAAAGTCTGCTTAGCGAGAGTTGCGCTGCCGAAATGAGAAAGTAACATAAGTAATAATAAAAGAAAAGAACTACCGTAAATCTTGCATACAACGAGCACTTTTAACACAAAAATAAGATAGAAATTTAAGGGTGCGCGTTATACACCGGGTATAAAAACATTAACTTTAAAAATGAAGGAGGGAAGATTCGATCTGTGTACCTTCCGCTCCGAACTCAAGTACTTTACCGATCATGCCAAAACGATCGTCTTCGCGTGATGTTTGGTACTAGTTTATATAGATATCATACCGCCACAAAAATAACATAAGATGTGTAAACAAAAAAAAATTACTTCTACACAGATCGAAATACTGTTTATTTAAAAGAAATGACATGTCTTACGAACTAAAAGAGTTGTAGTTCTAGAAGTATACTGTTTGTTTCAAAAGTCTGCGATAATACCTCGAATAAATGACTTCAAAACATAAGAACATTGCGCATGTACATTTCAAATTTCTTCGTAAAGGGGTGCGCATTATCAACACCTCCTAGATGATACAGGAGGTATTGGCGTTATACGGCGAATATACCTAAAAATTAAAAAATGTAGCTTGAAAGTATAGGTGTGCGTTATACGCCGAATTTTACGGTAATTTTTATTTTATTTATTATTACTTTTATATTATTATTATTAATTTTATATTTTATACCCTACTTATATATTTAATCTAAGCTGCCCTCGATTCTAAGCCGCGCCCCGAATTCTCAACATGTTTTTGTGAAAAAATAAAGAAGAGTAGAGTGAGGTGGGGGAAAGGGGAGGGGGAAATCAAGCTTTTTTTAAAGGTCCTAAAATTAAACTATTAAATTTATTTTAATGAAACGTTTGGTGCATTTTATATACATTGGATTCATACAGATTAAACATGAAGCATAGCTATTCAATTTCGTTAGATTGTTTTCTCACAGTGATACATTTGAAAGAGCATGTTTTCATCTCCCAATTTACCCCATAGTGGGGGTAGTTCTAAAATTGGTGTATATTTAAAAAAAAATATGTAGATATTCTTTTTGAAATAGAATACACTGAAATAAATGTGTCTTGATTATATTTAAAGATACAAACGGGAAAAATTTTTTTTTTTTACATATTCTTTAATTAAAGAAATAATGTTCACAGGGTTATCAAAATTAGATTCAAGTAGTATGTGGCATACATCATTGAACTCTACACGATCTTCATCATCAATAGCAGGAAAAGTAGTAGTCCCCAATGATGACTTGATCAGATATTTTATGGGACAGAACTCATTAATATCTATCATTTGTCCAATGAATTTAGATGATTGACTTCTTGACCGGTACTCAACTTCTATCCTAGATCCTTGCTTTACTTCTTTAAAACTTTCTGTATTTTTTACATCCTTCTTTATATTTACTTGACTGAATTTTTTCTTACGGTCACTTTCTTCAGCAGCCAACCTTTCCAAAACATTTTCTTTGGTTAAAACCTCACCAGTCTTGCTCTATGTTCTTTTTCGCTTTCTCTTTGAATTCAACACACAAGGTCATAACATCTCTTCTATCAAAAGGAAATCCACATTGTCCTAAAAATAGTAATGCTACCACAATGCACGTTTCTTCTACATTTATTAGATAGGAGGATCTACCTGGTCCTTGATGAGAAGGACTTTTAACTATTCATCTTCTAACAGTTTTTTTTCCGGAACATTACATTTCTTTGATGCAGCATAAATTATTGCAGATCCATTTTTAATCTCCAAAATAGCTTTCTTCAGGTAATCTTTTGTGTATCTTGGGCTACTGGTTTTCTTAATATAATTTCTTGGCATATTTGAAATATAAGAGACAATGTAAAAATTAATATTAATAGTAATTTAGAGCGTTATTAGTACTTACTTATAACTTTTAGTTTTTTTTCTCTATCATTCTTCTCTTCCTTAACTAATTTAGGAAGTCAAAATTAAATATATATATATATTTTGCAGTATTAAAATTATTACCCGGTGAATAAATACTAAGTGTGTAAATTAATTGTTTCAGTCATTTTATTATAGAATATAGAGCATTAGATGTTTGCTAAAGTTATCATAGAGGTAAAAAATATCCCTTTCATAGAACACTTATAGTTAAGCCTAACCACATACCCTAATTACCCCACCTAAAAAACAACTCATGATTAATAGAATTATAAAATTTATTCTTACCTTATTATGTAGATTTGTTCCTTAGATATTGCTCTACAAATCTGAACTAAAATTAATAGTTTTTGCCAGTCAATATTGATTTTAGAAGGAAGTTCATCAGCATCATAAACTAATATACCATTTGCAATCAGCATTTCATGAAACTTAATAAACATTAAATTTGTCGCCCACTTCAGAAACTAAACTGAAAATATTTACTACAATCTCAAAATATATCTCTAAAAAAAATAACTAAATATCTTTATTTAAAAAGAGAAAACAGGCGTTTTTCAATATACTCCCACCTGACCCTATAAAAATGTTTATTGCTATGTTATATTTACGAAGTTCAAAAAATTTAAAATGAAAATGGGACGTGTATTATCGCAGACTGTTGGCGACATTATATGAAACGAAGCACCTGGCTGCCAATTCAGCACGTACGACATATAGGAAATCGAGGTTCTCAACTTGAAGAATTATTAGTAGAGTTGGCGATAATACGTAAGTACCATGAGAACTAATAAGAGAATAATTAATTTATTTTACAAATATTAAAGACTAATCATATTCAATTCCTTCCATCCAACGAATCTTTCCGCCTTCGATTCTAAGCTGCATCCGATTTTTAATAGTATTACTATTGGAAAAAAGCGCGGCTTAGATTCGAATAAATAGGGTAATAATATTTTATTATATAATTATAATATGGTAATAATAATTATTATATATTATTATTAAATTTTACTAGAAATTCTATAAATCCAAGATTTACATTTTAGCATTCGAGCTTGCCATTTCAACGAACGGATAGGCTGAGAATGGCGGCAAGCGGAGAAATATTAAATGAAGTGTACATGAATGCCAATTCAATGCCTAGAACTCGTGCGAAATTGGGGTTGGTAATTTTGTGAGTTATCTGGAATGTTAGCTTGGTTGCAATAGTACCTAATTACCGAACAATTAATTGAATTAGAGAATTTAATATTAGATGCTTTAGAAAAAGATTAGAGATTTATGCTTTCTATTAATAGTTATTAAACAGTTTTTGGTTCTTACATACTACGTAGTACGATCCCAAAATTCGGGGACAGCGGCCATTGCTCACGACGAAAGTAAGTACAAAAAGTTAAACACCTTGAAATGGATTCTCCCAACCCTCCCCTTGGTTCGTTTAGTTCATATCATGTGGCCAAACTACACGCGCAGCTGTTATTTTTTAAACTAGTTAGCTTTGTTCCGCAATGTAAGAAAAAGGGCTTTTCCTGAACAGCTTTGAACATTAGCGTTAGCGTTTCGGGAAAACATCAATGAAGATTTTGGAAATTCTGAGTAATGTGTATGGTGAATCTACCATGGCGAGATCCAAGGTTTACGAATGGCATCGGCGTTTTAAACAGGGGGCTGAGAATCCATTGAAGACAATGAACGCGTTGGACGACATTCGACTTCACAGAACGCGTTGGTGTCTGAAAGTGTTCGAAAAGATCGTTTCCAAACGCTTTCACAAATTGCTGAGGCTACACGCTTCTTAAAGACGTCGTTCGAGGAAATGCATTCGTCGTAAACGGCTTCAGTTCTGGCCGAGTAACTATTGGTATATTCTGCATGACATCACGCAAGCACATCAATCCCAATTGGTAAAAGAGTTCCTCTCCAAAACTTGCACTAATGGGCTTTCACATTCTTTTGTTTACCAAACTTAGCCCCGTGGGACTTTAACCTGTCCCCATCAAAGGAAAAACATTTACAGGGACTCGGTTTTGTGTCATCAGATGAAGTAAAACAGCATCGCATGAGGCCTTAGGGGAGGTTGGGAAAAATGGCTTCCAGCTGTGCTTCCAGAAGTTTTACGAACGCTGGCAGAAGTGTATCGTCACCCATGGGGACTACTTTAAAGGTGGATGTGCTTCGGTACTGTGAACTATTCAGGGTAAGGTTTTAAACACCTTGTCCCCGAACTTTTGGATCATACTACGTATACCGGTGAATAATTTGTCAAAAGAAAAAACTTCGCCAAATGCCCGGATATGCAACCAATAATGGGAAAACTGCTCCTATATGTCTACAAGAACAATAATCTTGTTCGCACATATGATGACAACATTTGGCGATGTCTTTTGACGTGAAAATGCTTTTATGATTTGGTGAAGTTGGTCGATGGTATAATATGTAAGTGCCCTATGTTCATACCATGGATACTTACTAATAACATGGACACGTATAAATTATAGATTTTAAAATCTAGTCCTCAATCTACTTCTACATCAGACAACTCCTCCCATTGATACTATTAGAAATTAAAAGGGAGAGGCACTTGAACATTTCGGCCACCGACTTTTTTAAAGTTGACATGTTGACAAAGAACTATAGGTATAATAAAACCTCAAAGTAAATTGCAATGACCTTTCAGGTATTCTCAAGAAATTAACATAATTAAAGTTGGTATTGGCGCATTATCACAACCGTATTGGCAACATTGTATGAAACGAAACTCATTGTTGCCAATTCAGGGCGTACGACGCATGCGAAATCTGGGTTGTAAACTTGGCATGTTGCCTTGAACTTAAGCATTTTTGCGATAGTACGTAAGTACCTGAAAAAGTTCCATAGCTCTTTACATATTTTAAGATTTTCCTGCGTTGTGGGGTAGTTTCATGTAACGTAGATAAAGAAACAGATTATTCACTGTTCAATTCCGTACTGCAGTTATTTTCGCAAACAAAAATTAAATTTAAAACAAAAAATGTTTTTTGATTAATTTTTTAATACTTCACAAACAATTTTTTCCCAGTCAAATATTATTTTATTTTCCCATCGCTTTCCTTCTTCTCTCTCTGTCTCTCTCTTTCTGCAAATTCATTTATAAATTTAATTAATTAATTCCATAATCTTTTTTATTCATGTAATATTTCTGTGACTTAACGAATAAAAACATTATAGCAATTTACTCAGGTGTTTTTAAGCCGTTAGAGACATTTTATTGAAGTCACGGGAGTACACAAGAGTGCGGTTTGAGAATTCACCTCCTCTCCCCACAGACCCAAAGATTTTTAATTTTCCCCAAAGAGATTATCCCTAGGTAGTGCCAACTTCATTTCGGGCCATGGCGGCAGAAGATCTATAGAACCCCTTTGGCACTGGAGGATCAAAATTTATAACGAGAAAATCTGGTTATTCGGCTTATGTCCAACTTATTCGGGCCCTCGGAGGCCCGCCCCAAACGCCCAGTGGCTAAATCGGCACTGTCCCCAGGCACTTTTTTCTATGTGTTCCTCAGAAAAATTAAAATTTTAAACTACATATACTGTGTAGCATTATGTCAAGTTATTATACACATTTATTGATTATTATTAGAGAAAATACTAAAGAACGTTTTAATTCGTCTTTATTGTGCTTATATGCCATGTTTAAAGGTAAATTCTATAAACATATATATATCACTGGTAACTAATACACTTAAGGTATCCGACTACGTTCGGAACCGTGATTTTGCAAAAGCGTATAAATAGATAATATTTATGATATTTAGTGTCACTTAGATTATAAAATGTATATAGAACTGTTTTAAGAATATTATTACAATAAAAAGTTATTTAAGTACAATATTTTGACAAAAAATGAACATGGAATGACCCATTTTCAAAATATTCTCCTTTTGAGAAAAATGCTTCTATTATAATAATATTTACATATAGCTCATATATAGTACATATATAGCTCAGACCTCGGTACAGAGTCTCAACTAGAATTTTTGAAATATATAACTTATAAGTGGGTTTATCCATGTTTTACGACAACAGAGGGGAGAATTTTTAAGAAAAAAACGCCGATAATTATTTCAGTTGGTTGTAACTGAAAATAATGTGAATTTTTCAAAACTCATAGTACAGAGTCTCTGGAGAAGTCTTTACTTTATATAAGCACACACACACCAAAATATTATTTAGGAGGATTTTTTATAAAAGGAGAACATTTTGAAAAAAGATTATTCTAAGTTAATTTTTGGCCTAAATATTGCATTTAAATAATTTATTTTTGTCAAAATGTCCTTAAAACAATTTTATACATGTATTCTAATCTAAGTGACACTAAATATCATGAAAATTGTCCATTTATGCACTTTTTTCAAATCACGGTTCCGAACGTAGTCGGATATCTAAAAGCACAATTTCCAAAGAAAATTTTATTTTACTTCTCTTTTTAAGAGAATTCTTTCGAAAGACTACAATTTTCCTCTGACATTAAAATACGTTGTAACTATTTCACACTTTTATTCAACTTCTAATGTTTCAGGAGTTTAATTATTCCAGGGACATGAGTTCTCCAGTGACTGTCACAACTCTTCCAGATCCTAACATAGATGGAGGCTGGGGTTGGATGATTGTCTTTTCTACTTTTACTATACATTTAATTATTGACGGAATAATGTTTTCCTTTGGATTATTCTACGTTCAATTTATGGACTATTTCAAATCATCTGCAGCCGTTACAGCTCTGGTGAACTCGATATTCATGGGAATCACTTTCTTTATAGGTAAGATTAAAAAAAATTTCCTCGCATAAATGTGTCCTCTCATAAATAGTTAGCTTTAAAAATCGGTTTTAAGGTATCCGACTACGTTCAGAACCATGATTTTTCAAAAGAGAATAAATGGATAATGTTTATGATATTTAGTGTCACTTTGATTAGAAAATGTATATAAAATTGTTTTAAGAATATTATTACAAAAAAAAAGTTTTTTAAATACAATATTTTGACAAAAAATGAACATAGAATGACCCATTTTCAAAATATTCTCCTTTTGTGAAAAATGCTTCTATTATAATAATATTTTGCCTGTATGTAGCTCAGAACTCTTCACAGAGACTCAACTAGAATTTTTGAAATGTATAACTTAGAAGTGGGTCTATCCATGTTTTTCGACAACAGAGGGGAGAAATTTTAAGAAAAAACAGCCAATAATTATTTCAATTGGTTGTAACTCTGAAAATAATGTGAACGTTTTTTAAAAAAATAGTTCAGACTTTTTGGAGAAGTCTTTACTTTATATAAGCACACACACACAAAATATTATTATTTTAGAAGCATTTTTTATAAAAGGAGAACATTTTGAAAAAAGGTTATTTTAAGTTCATTTTTTGCCAAAATATTGTATTTAAATAATTTTGTTTTTGTCAAAATGTCCTTAAAACAATTTTATACATGTATTCTAATCTAAGTGAAACTAAATATCATGGAAATTATCCATTTATGCACTTTTTTAAAATCACGGTTCCGAACGTAGTCGGATACCTTAAGCCAAACTGGAATTTCATGACGTTGCTCTATTGACTGTATTAATTAACTTTATTTAAAAAATAAATGCTTTTTTCATGTGATTAACTTGAATTCTCTTGAATTAACTCAATTTCTACAATATTTTACATTTTTTACAAATTTCTATAGATTTTTTCTAATTTAAATTCCTAAAAAAAGATAAAACTATATTTCAAGCAGATTGGTACATTTCTTTAACCTTTTCCAACGCTGCCAAGTTAATTTGAAACAAAATATTGTAAAACTACAAAAAATTTTGAAATTTCGTATAGTTAAAAAAAAATCTGCTTCTTTTTATACATAAAATATTTTTAAAGAAGATATATGTTTTCCTTCTTGGGGAGCCTAAAAAATACAACGAAAAAAATTGAAAAAATCGCCAAATGCCAGTAATAGTTAACTATGGGAAAGCTACCTCAGAACTCAAGAGTTTGAGTACTTATAGCGCATGTGCGGAAAAACAACTTACGGAGAGTACGTAAGCAGATAAAAGATTTTTTTTTTTTGGTCAGATAAAAGTGTTTTCTTTCTGAATTTTTCTTTTATAATGAGTGTAAATTATGAATTTTCCAGTAATTTTCCAAATCCAACTTATTAGTTTGAATTTTAAGAAAGTTTTCATTGTTTCATGTATAAAATAATTAATATACAATCTTAGTTTTTTTATAAAACATCGCAACTGATAGTATTCTTTTAGAGAAATAATTTACTGAAAAACCTTAAAATATAGGAAAATGCTGCCATGTTTTTATTAAATAGTACTATTTCCTTTTAAATCTTTTTTATACAAAAAATGTAAACAAATTTTTAGGCTCCCCCACCCCATAGTTCTTTTTTTTATAGTTACATATATTTAATTGAAAAACCAAACATCCAGATAAAAGCAGTTGTTTCGTAGCTTTGATTAATTTTTTAACAAAAATTGATATAAATGAATATATTTTTTTTAAGAATTAAAGTTATATTGCGTTTTATTATTTATTACTTAATTATTTATTTAATAATAAATTCGTTTATTGTCTGTTTTCTTGAGAACAAAACTGGATTAACTTCGTAAATTTTTAATCGAATATAGAAATTTGAAAAAATAAAAGAGATCTTATCCCTCGGGCGTGAGGAGGGAGAGAGTTTTATGCTTGAAGAAACCCATACAACGCTGAGCTGAACGGAGGGAAAAGAAACCTGTCTGACAAAGAGAAGAAATGGAAGAAATTTCTAAAAAGGGGATTTAAATGACATAAATAAAGAAATCGCTCACAACGCTCAGAAGCACACACACACAGAAGTGCTGGCGTCCAGAGAGAAAGGGAAAATTTCTATGGGGACAAAGTTGTACCCACGGAAGAAGCCCGTGGAACGCCGAGCTAAGTGGTGAGAAACCAGGCTCGCCCTACGGGACAAAGATGTGAAAGAAACTTCGAAAAAGAGTATTTTAATGACATTAATGTAGAAATCACACACACAAACCAAGAAGTGCTGACACTGAAAGGGAAATCTTTGTAGGCATAAACTGTACACTTGAAGAGGCCCTTGCAACGCTGGGCCATCCAGCTAGTAATATTATAAATACGAATGTGAGTTTGTTTGTTACGTTTTCATGCCTAAACCACTAAACCAATTTTAAAAATTCTTTCACCAATGGAAAGCTACCTTACCACCGAGTAACATAGGGGGTATATTTTATCTCCGTACTCCTACGAGAACTCCTACGGGAACTACGTGGGGTGTTGCTTATATCTATATATATAAAGGAGAAAAACTCCTCACATTATCTCCGGAATTATTACACCTACAGACTTGAAATATGGTAGGCTTATTCCTTTCATGGAGAAGAAATCAGTTAAGAACGGATTTTGCGAAATTCGACCCCCAAGGGACATTGCGCAGGATTAAGTGGCGTTAAAGATAATGACTTCCATTTTTAAACTATTAGACGTACAGTCTTTAAATTTATTAAGCAGATTCCTTTCTTAAAGCAGAGATTCGCTACAAAATAATTTTTATGAAAATAGAGTCCCAAGTGGCGTCACGAGAGATTAAGGGGTGTTATAGATAAATATTTTTCTTTTTAATCTATTAGACGTGTGATACCGCCCCCCTTTGGTGACCGTATCTTTGATTGTCAGCTTCAGCTAGAGGTGTAGGGTTCGCAAAAGGAATAGACATTTTTGATTCTTAATATGTCTTTATTAAGAATAGAACTTAAATGTCTAACAATTTAGATAAATTTAAATAAGCGATAATCTATAATGAACAAACACACAGTGATAGTTAAACCGAATCGCGTAATTTAGACCACATTCTGTAAGTTATAATTATTTAATCAGCCAACTCTCACTTCTAATAATATTACAAGTCCTAATATCAAATAATCATTCCTACCTTAATCCAAACTTAGATTCAATCTTTATGTGGAAACGTCTGGGCGCGCGTGTAATGGTATGCACCTTGTTTTAATAGTTTACTTTCCAGGTAACTTCACGATTGGCTGTCAAATCACGCTTGAATCTCTTTCAAACATAACATTCCCCAAAATTGCCATCTCACTTACTGAAACTTCAATTATTTAAAAGCTATCTTATTTGCATTTCTTGTTCACATTGGGTTTTGGTTAGAAAAGAGTTTCCATTAATCTCCAAAGAACCCAGAGGTTATGTTAAAGAAAAGACGCGTGAGCCCGTCACACCCCCTCGAAGAAGCAAAACGTGATTTATTCGAGGATCTTAATGGCCCTTAAGAAATTACGTGCCTAAATTTTTATTTCTTAATCTCCTCACTTTCCAAGTTTTATTTAAATTTTAACCTTGAATTCTCATTTTAACTATTAATTTTCAATATTCGTCTTAAATTTAATTTTTAATATTCCTCCTTAATTTGAACTCTAGACAGCCACAATAAATTTTACTCAATTAACTAGACCAACATTAACAGTTATGCATTTTAATCATGGTAGATTCTCACTTTTACATATGTGGCCATGCCTCATCTGAGCGGAGTGACCAGGGAAAAAACCATCTTTGACTTGGATGGAAAAAAAACGAGGTCAGCATGCCCCTTAACTAACTTAACTCTACTTAAATACTACTTAACGTTACTTAAACTACTATAACAATCTTCTTATCTTCCATTGCTTTTCCATCCATTTGAGATTACAAAAACTTTGAGACTTGGTTTTCAAATTGGAATTCAGGGTCTATCACCCTGAAATAAAAACTCTTTAAGTCACTTGGCATAATCTATATTCACATAATACCAGTACATTTCACAAATTTTATACATTATCTATCACTTTTAAATTACAACTAATTTTCACATATACACTTCATCTGGTCCTTCCGATAAACTCCCCATCAGTCGCGCAGCGCCATTAATGTTATTGTTAGTATTCTGTCTACGCCGCGTTTCCCCGAACCAGATGTACATTAATATGAAACAATACAACTATATATATATATATATATATATATATATATATACAATTACAAACATTTTTCATTAAATCATTAAAACAAATAATCAAAGGAATTGTCGCATCTCAGCGAAGTCATACATCGAAGTAAACAAATGCATAATTACAATTGTTTTCTCCATCAATTGGAAAAAAAAATTTACAAGTCAAAGGTTCAAAAAAAAATTGCACTCATTGTAGTGTCAACTTTTGCTTGGATTATAATTTTCAAATACCACCCGAGACTTCCTTCTCTGCAATAATTCTTCCGACCTCTTGTTGGAAAGAATATAAAATGAAACGATACAACCTGATTTTTATGGCTTGGCGTCTCCCACTAGAACCTTCAAGGANTTCCTTAATATGGTATATGCCCTTCCCTTACTACAATGGTTGCTTTGCACCGTCTCCGCATACTCAGAACCAGCTGGTGCAACATTTTTGAGGTAGGAGTGCCCATTCCTCAATCAACATCTGTTTGAGTTGTTGGTTGTACTCCGGATGATGTGAGCGTGTGGCAATACGTCTCCCCAAAGCATCCCACACATGTTCGATGGGATTTAAATCTAGGGAGCACGCTGGCCAATCCATTCGAGTGATATCTTCACTTTCCAGCAGCTCCTCAACAGCAAGAGTGCGATGTGGCAGTGCATTGTCATCCATAAAGATGAAGTCTGGGCCAATGGCACCTCGGAAAAGATGCAGATGGGGAAGAAGTACCTCCTCACAATAGCGATCCCCGGTTACAGACCCTCTGTCGAAAATGGGAAGCTCAGTATCGCCGTTCAGCATAATTCCAACCCAGACAAGAACTCCAGGACCACCGTAACGATGTCTTTCCTTGATGTTACTGGGATAAAACCGGGTCCCGATCTCTCTCCAAATCAAAACGCGTTGAGAATCGCTTCTGGTACTGAACCGACTCTCATCCGTAAAGAGAACATGACTCCATTGATCAGTTGTCCAGTTTTTGTGCTCTCTGTCCCACTGTAAACGGTGGCTTCAGTGGCCATCTTTCAACGGGAGGCAGCATTCAGGACGGCGGGTGAACAGGCCCCCTTTGTGAAGGCGTCTGGCCACAGTAAACCGCTACACTTGTCGACCTGTTGCTGTATAGAGTTTCTGAGCAATGGCGCTTGCTGAGTGCTGTCGAACTTTTTTCGCCTGCAGGATGATATATCGGTCATCCCCTGCAGTTGTCGTCCTCGGGCGACCACACCAACCTTTCTAACAGCTGTACCTGTTGTTTGGAACGCTTTCCAAGCGCGCGAAACGACACTTTTGTTGGTTCCGAACTCTGCAGCTACACTGGTGACAGTACAACCCCCCTCCAGCTTTCCGATAATTCTTCCACGTGGGAAGTCATCCAGATGTTTTTTTCTAGCCATATTTCACGAACTGACTCACTGGCACTTGCAGAAAATATGGTGAATTGCGTCTCCGTCCTTCATTTCATTCTACTGTTGAGCAGCGCGCGCCGACATCACGCGTTTTGCGTACGCTCACATCGCTTCTGAC
>BMAV01015793.1:0-85650 GCA_019973955.1 Trichonephila inaurata madagascariensis | reverse complement strand
ATCTTCAAAAAAAAATAAAATAAAGTGTTTGCTTATGACCACACGATAGAAGTATAACTTCAAATTTTGTAATTTATTTCAGGGGTTTAGTTATGAAAAAAAAAACAAGATTTTATTGTCCTATAAAATTATTTATTCTATTCTGTACTCAAAAAGTAATATTTTTGTCGAAATATACAATCATATTTGGGAATTAATTGTATTCTATGAAGGGGGAAACAATTGGTTTATGGTAGCTGAAATAGGTTATAAATCCTTTAGATTACAATTTTATTTAAATATCTAAAAAAAAAAACCCCTCAAGCGTTTTTCCCGTACTTCCTCTTTTTCTTTTTGGATCTTTTGGGAAATAATTAAATTGAATTTTGATTTTAAAAATCAAAAAAAGGTTTTGTTTGTCTTTTGAAAACTCTACTTTAATATTCCCACTTAAAATCAGGGTAATTTTTTTTAAAAGCCCGATCCGGCTTTTGAATTTTGGTTGAATTTAACAATATTCAATTCTATCCATGAATTAATTTAAGTAAAGGAATAGTAAGCCAGGTAGTTGATTGGGAAGAGAAATCTAGGTCAAAACCTTTAAAAGGGATTTAATCAGAAGTTTTTATATCACCTAATCTCTGGTTTATACTAGCTCTTTTTGTCATTGTTTGGGAGTTTGTACAAATTACCCGGTGCTCTGCAAGGGAAAGTTTTTTAAATTATATTTTGTTTTCTTGTTTTTTAAATTATTTAGTGTAATTTTTTTTAATACCTGTATGTTAATTTTTTTGTTATTTTAAATTTTTAATTTTTTAATTTTTTTTTTTAGACTAAAAGTATTTTAATAATGTGATTAATAGAACTTTTTGTTCATTGTGCTATTCCGTTTTACAAAAATAGATTTTTATTCTTAAAATCACTGAATATTCTAAGATAACAATACAATTTACTTAGTTCTATAAAAAATTTTTCTTTTTTTTTACATTTATGTTTAATTTTAATGGGATTTCTTTTTTTTTTTCCCCAGGCCTATTTTTTAAAATTTTACGTTTCATTTTTTATGCTTCAACTGGGATTAGAAAAAAACCCCCATTCATTCCAGAACATGGGGCCAATCAGGGGTCGCATGTGGCCAGCCTTGAATAATTTTGCGGCCCGTGTGGTTCTGTACCACTTTACAAAGTTCGACGATTTTTGTTATTTTTTTTTAAAAGTGTTTTATTTATTTATTTATTTATTTATTAGCAAAAAATAAATCCGATAACTGTTATTATTTTATCACGCTGCTTCTGTTACTGCGAATCTCTCTTTTTTTTTTTCCTAAATTGAAATTTATCAAACATAAATAGTGCTCAAACTTAACGCATGAAAATCTGCAACATCAATTACGATACGCAAATACACATGCATTGAGGTTAACACAAAAATTTATTTATTTATTTTATTCTTCCCTTCAGTTATATATCAGAGGACATTTTCGCCACACAGGTAGGTTTTGAAAAATTCTGAAGGAAAAAAAAATCATTTGCAATTTACCTTACTGTACGGGAACCGAATTGATTATAATATCCTATGTCATAGTGACTTCCATGATGTAATGCATTAATTTGTCATTATAAGACGGATTCCCATTTATCTTCCTTTTCGTTTCTTCTATTAAGGTAATTAGTGGAGAAAATGTTTAAAGTTCAGGCTATACCTCCGTTGACTGTAAAATCAAAGAAAATTGTATGTCTCTCGAAAATTACATTTATGTGATGAATATTCTACTATTTGTTAAAAGCGCTGAATACCTTGCTAACATTGGCGCACACAGGAGTTTTTCAAAGGGGGTTCCATTGTCGAAAAGTTCACCATTCTCGTATCATGCTCGAATTCTCCGCCCAACATATTATTTTAATATATTGTCGGTTTTCGAGAATAAAAAACATTAAAAATGAATTATTGAATAAATTATTATTAGAGTTAATTAATAAAAATAATTATTAATAACAAATACTTTATCTTCCTAATTGTATAATTTTAATTATTGATTATCTCCGTTTGCATGTGAGCAATCTTGTATTTAATTCTGTATTTGTTGTATTTGTATCCACTTTTTTTTTTCTCTCATTTTTCCCCCCTTTTGGTTCCCATTTGGGCCTATATCCTTCTACATGTAACTTCCTATCGTTATTGTTTGAGTATTGACACGTTTGTAAGCCTTGTGTTATACTTGGCACACAAGGAGTCTAACTAGAGTCTCAACAAAAAAAATAACAAATACTTGATTAAATTTAACATACTATATACATAGGGTTATTAACAATAAAAAAAAGCAAAACAAGGGTTTATGGGGAGGGTGGTCTGCCCCTTCCCTCGCGTGCGCTACTGGTTGCAAAATACATGAATTTCTTTCAAAAAATATGTTAAATTAAATTTGCGAGCTTGTTACTTTTGATGAAAAATTTTCTTAGTCCACTTAGAAACCTGAATAAGGCGGAGTATTCTCGGTATATTTGAGACAATTTAGCTTTCTGTTGCGCAAAATTTTAAAAGAAACATTTCCGACCAATCATATTTCGTCAGAAATAACTGCTTGTGAAGTAGCTCCAATCATCATGACGCCTGATGACGCGAAAATTTTTGAACAAGTGAACACGTGAAATCATGTAACGTAATTTACCCAATCACGGACTTCTCTTCGAAATTGCAAACAGAGAATGATGATAGTGAGTAATTGCTTATTGTTTATTATTTTTAGTATGACTAATTTTTTTTTTCTGAATAGCAAATTTTTTGAGTTTTAACATTTTTTTTTTTTTAAATCTTATCTTAATTTTTTAAAAATCATATTTAGTTGGAATGCTATCTTTATTTTAATTTTATAAATAATTGGTTGTAATAGCAAATAATAGTTTAATTTTCCTTGTATCTGAATTACATTAGATGCTCTTATATTATACAAAAGAAAATCTTTGAGTTGACTTACCTTTTATATTTCAATAAAAAAGAATATTTAGATTGCTGAGTTGTTTTAAAGTAAAATATGTATACTTTTGCCATATAACAAAATATATATTGTGCTATTTTTAAGTGATATTGAACAAAATTGCTATGAACTCAGAGTAACAGGAACCCATTGTTTAAACTCAACGTCTAAAATGTATTTAATATTTCCCATTGTTAAAAAAAATTTTGTCTTCTTTCAGCTTTTTTATCATGTAGAATTTTTGAATTATTGATAAATAACATTTTCCTCCATACCGAGTATTCATTAGAGTGGCATAATAATTTCAAAATTTAACATTGCCGCAAAAATGTCAAATTTTCAAAAAAATTGAAAAGGACTTAATTTTGATTACATGATTTTAGATCAAAATAAAATTATCTTTCTGCAACATAAATAACCAAAAGAATAACAACCATAATAACCTCTCTCTCCACACCGTTGAATCGGTCCGATCAGTGGCGCACACAGGGGAGTCCCGATCGAAACCCCACAGCCCTTGATTTTTTTTCAGATTGATTATAATCTTATGTATATAGTACGAAAATTGTAATTAAGTATTTGTTATTAATAATTAATTTTATTAATTAATGTTAATTATTTATTCCATAATTAATATTTTTTTTTGTTCCCGAAAATCGACAAAATCAAAAGAAAATGTTGGGAGGTGTATCGGAGCATGATATGAGAATGGTGGACTTTTGATTCTGAACCCCTCACCCCCTGAAAAATTCCTGTGTGCGCCAGCCACTGAGTACGATCTAAGCTTTTTTCCGTTTTCCTCTTCTTTGTAGCCGTCATTTCGACTGTAGGTTTTCTTAAAATGTATAACTAAAGAAGCTGTTAAATATTCCTGATGCGTTTTTTCTTGTTACTATTTAGTAGGTGTTGTCTCATCACACTAAATGTTAAAAAGGGTTAAAATGTCTGTTTTTCTTTAATAAAAATTACTTTAACTTTTTACTGTAAATCGCAAATCACTTTGACTTCGTTTTCCTTGTGGCAGAACTTAACTAAAAATTAATTTATTTTATTTTATTTTCCCCTTCATATATATATATATCTATGCATCAGACAGAGGAGACATTTTTCAAGGGGTGGGGAGAGGAGGGTCGGAAGTCCACCATTCTCGTATCATGCTCCAATACGCCGCCCAACATATTCTTTTGATTTTGTCGATTTTCGGAAACAAAAAACAGTAAAAAATTAATTATTGAATGAATAATTAGCATTAATTAATAAAATTAATTATCATTAACAAATACTTAATTAAATTTTATGTACTATATACATAGGATTATAATCAATTGAAAAAAAAAATCAAAGCTTTTTGGGCCCCTCCCCTTTTTTTATGCCCACAAATCTCCCGAGGAAATATTTTCCTTAAAAAGGGAGGTTTAAATTTTAAATAATAATAATAATAAAATTAATATATTTTAGTAAATATGTTATTATAATAACCACAAAAATTAATTCGTTTATACTAAGGTTCAAATTAAATATTGTTCTGTCGATTTGTATCAATGAATATTGTATGTTCATTTTTAATATTCAATATTGAACTACGGTTTCGAGATTATAATTAGATTCTAATTGATTTTGAATTGCATCCAGATAGATATAATTTAATATAAAACCTGAAATGACGGCATTTTTTACATTTTTCGTCATCTCTATATAATATCAAAAAAACAAAACGGAAAAGTGATGTATTTAATGCATTTTTAAATCATTTAAATTTTTCTGCTAGATGTATCTGCCTTATAAAGCCCCCTAGTCTGTGATTCGAAATATTTTAACTTTATTTTCGGAACAGATGTCTCGAATGAATCCTAAATTTATAAAGGATTTGTCAAGATCTTTATCTAATCACAAAGACACGGATCTGGAGTGTTGCCAGATCAGTGTCAAGAGTGAACTAATATTGAATAAGAGGCAACTATTCTTGTTAGATCTTGATGAGAAAAATTTCTCAGTAATTATGAATAAATTTATGGGTATAAATTGTTTATAATTTTTTTTTTTTTTTCGTTCTATTTTAGAAAACTATCTTTGTCTCAGAATATTTCATTGCTTTTAGTTACTAAATATATTGATTAACTTTTATTTTTGTATTGGCAACTTTTAAATGTCTATTAAATATGGTCTGAAACTGTTCGAAATGATTATTATTCTACTAAAGCGTATTATTTTCTTTAAATTTTTGATTTTTTTATTCTTCAACACAATTAATAATTGACTAACCATAAGTTTTTAAGTTTAAGAGTTTTACTAACCATAAATATATTCATGATATTTTGAAAACCTTGTCGTAATGATCATGATCATATGCTTAAATGATACATGAAGTTCTCTTCTAATATATTTGCCATCTAAAAGAATATTTCTTTTTAAAAAATTGCATATAAACGTGTGATTTAAAGGTTAAATAATTAGCTTCACTTTTGTAGTGCAAGGGTCTTCAAACTTTTTCAACTCACGGATCCCCAAGAACTAGAAAGTGTATTCGAGGGACCATATTCCATACACATACTTCGAAGAATATATCTCATAATAATATTTAAAGTAGATCAACATATTCTAGGGACTTTATGTGAAGGCACTTAAAAAAAGTATTGCATTTATTATTAAAAAATTCTAATCTAATATTTTTAATATAATTCACTCATTGATAATGTTAATTTATTATCCAAGTGTCACTTATCCTTGCATTATATTTAGTAACTGGGATATGTGCTTTCTTTTTTCCAATGTTGAAGTCTAGGTCTAATTGAGGTTAAATGCAATCGCATTACACATATTCGTAGTTTAATTTATTTATATTCTTTGTTTTTGTAGCCACTATACGTCGAGAAATATATTTCACTTAAACACAATGTTCTGAATAGTATTAAAATGTTTATAGCTGTCTGAGAAATCTCGTGTATTTTACATGAGTTTGCAACCTAAAATTTAGAAGCTGTTCATGCTTAAATTTAGATTGTGGAACCCGAAATAATAAACAATAGAATATTCAGTATCTAGTACAGGGGTGGCGAACCTTTATGGATCAACGTGCCATTTTTTCTAAAGAAATATTTGATGAAGTATAGACATGCCATCAAGTAATTTTTACTTGTGATTATTAGGGAAATAATAAAACACTCAAAACTCTATTTACTACGAAAAAATACATTATGTACTTTATAGTAGTAAATGTTTTAGTTACACGTATAATTCAAATTAAAGTAATATTAGAGTGTGTACTGTTGCAGATTATATGTATAGATGAAAAATAACTTATACTAGGATTGTAAAGTATTACTTTTAGCAGAATGCATGCTTAATTGGAGCCATCTGCCAAACGGTTTCTAAGCGAGTCTTTAATGTGATTCATCTCTGAAAATAATGACTTATAGGCGTACGTAGATGAAAATAAGGTTAAAATAGCATGGTCCAGCTTCTTCAAACTATTAAATGTGTCTGGAATCGAATTCCACGGTTTCAAAATATCATTTCTAGCATTTTTACTTATATTGCTTGTTAATATTTCTGTGTTTCAATCAATTCCACAACTTTCTTTTTTCAACAAATCTTTTAATCAATATTGAACAAGACTGGAAATAAACAGCTGCATTTCAAATTTTTCAATTTCTAACCAATCGAATTGGGACAATTTCATTTATTAAATGAGTCGCATCAGAGTATATAAAAAACGTGCATTTCCGATCATTTTTTGAACTGAAAAAATCTCGCTGAAAACTGCGACCGATCACTCGCGATTGTTTTGTAATACTTCATATTGAAATTTGTTATTTTGAATTAAAATGCAAACCGTTTTTGATAAGTGGCGTGCCTAAAATATTGTGTCACGTGTAGCCATCCCTGATCTAGTAGGAGATATATAATACAAAGATAAAATGCGTGTGTGTTTCAAAATTGTTTTATTATATTATAATAAAAGTTTGAAGTGTTGCAAAATAAAGTTATTATATAAATAAAATTTTCAGTTTTAATGAATGGGGAAGAGCTTTAGATACTTGCAACAATACAAATTTCAAAAAGAACGTGAATCCATTTTGCATTCATATTTATTTCTTCTCAATTTTTTATTGTGACTCGTGGAACCCTTGATACCTTGTGGAACTCCAGGGTTCCGTGGAACACAGTTTGAAGACCACTGCTGTAGAGCAAGCGTATCAAAACACAAAGATTGACTTGGGCCAAATAAACAAGTTAAACTTAGAAAGGAAAGCTGCAAAGAAAATTTAAAATTCATATAGAAACGTAGGTTTATTTCGAATAATACATTGCAATAAACATATATAAAAGAACAAGAGAAATTTAATATGTATGTCCTGAGACTTGACATTTCTTCTCTGCTACTACAGTGGGAGATCGGTTAACGAACAGATCGGTTAACGAACAAATCGGTTAACGAACACTTTCACGAAAGATTTTTGTGTTCGGATAACATATTCGATAACGAACACATATTCGGATAACGAACACTTTCAAGAAAGATTTTTTTGTGTTTGGACAACGAACACATATTCGGAGGTGATCAGGGAGACACCCCTGAAATTATGGATGAAATTTTGACAACTGCTAGAGATCTGGAATTGGAGGTGAACGAGGATGACATAGAAGAGCTCATAATGGGACATGAAGATGAACTGACGACAGAAGAACTCCAAGAAATTTTGAATGAAGAACACCAAGAAACACAGCGAAATGTGTCTCCTTCTGAACAAGAGGAAGACGAAAAAAGACCAATGCCGACATCTGCCATTAAAGATCTTTTAAAAGTGGGAGGATGTCAGAGCAATGGTCTTAGAATGGCACCCAAACCAAGCTGATGTCAGTAGGGTTGGGAATCTTTACAACGACAATGCTATTAATTACATCAGGAAAATACTGGAAAAGAGAGAAAAGCAATCGACATCGGACATGTTCTTCAACGCCCCATAAGCAAAAAATGAAAAGGACTGATTAATATGCAAGACTATATGTGTGTTTTATTTTTCAAAAAACTTACTAAGAAATTATACCTTTTTTAAAATTTGATTTATAGGGTCTCCAGAACGAATTAATAGATTTCACATAGAAGTCTATGGTGAATCGATGATCGGTTAAAGAACAATTCGGATAGCGAACATAGTCTTGGAACGGATTATGTTCGTTAACCGATCACCCACTGTATCTTTATTATTTCGGAGAAATTTCCATATTTTGTTATTTATCATTGTGTGCCAATATATTAATTGGGACCTTGCGTGGACCCCTTCACCTTGTTCAAGGACCCCAAATCAGTTTTAATTTTCCACGGACACCCTGAATAATATCGGACAACTTTGGGAACCACTGTTCTGTACTTTATGTAACCAAATAGTTTATTACATTTATTATTTTTATACTTTATTAAAGAAGAATCAATATATGTCGTCATGTAAATGTCATCACATTGTAAGGGTAGCACAACATTGTTCTATTGTTTACGTACTGTTGTGACATGTTTACTTTGCAGTTTTTTAAAACAAAAAGAACAACAAAGGCACTTCTTTGCTCTCGGTGACAGGTTTAAAACAACGCTCGCAAATTGAAAGTAGTGTAACTTGAAGGGAAAAAATACTTTTGGTTACCACAATCAACTCAACCCTGACAACTAAAAGAAAATAACATGGTAGGGAAGATTCATCATTGCATTTTGCAGTCAACTGTCAGATCCCTGTAGATTAGACAAGATTTCCTCTATGACCTCAAAGAGTGAGAAATGTTATTGTAATACTCGTATTAAGATCGTACAAGGATTCAAATGGTAGATATAAACCTTTTGTTTTGGGTAACTTCTGGTTATTAAATTAATTTTAATTTAATGAGAGAGAAACTTTATTGAAAAAACGATTATACTCCTCAATTTTAGTTAAAATATGTGACTTGGCAATTTTATTGTATAAAATTCTTATAGAATTCAAAAAATAATATTTCCTTTCCTTTCGCCAATTAGTCCAGAATTTTTTATTCGGACTGGTAAGGAAAAAGTATTAAAGTTGTCATGGTACCTCCCCCTCATGTTGGCTGAGGTGAAAGTCACACTCATTAACCAGATCGAAAGCAGCAACGATTGAGAAGCCATTAAATCAGACTCGAAAGGTAACAGCCTGATATTCACTATAATTCCCTTTTATTAATTTAACGTTAGACCGTATTACAAGACATGTTGACAAGACAGTCAATTAATTATTAAGAAATAATAGGTATTTATCTCTAAGGTTATGCAATCTCTGAAATTCACCAAATAGAATTCATCCTATAACTTTGAATAAATAAACGACTGTGATTCCAGACGATAGTTCAGAAACAAACTACTAAAATTTTGGCAGTGGTGATATTGTCCACCTAATATCTATTCTCTGGCATACTGATTATACTTATGTAATTTATTAGCAATGTTCGTTTGCGGAGTGGAATTGTTCTAGTTCAGAGGTTCACAAACTTTTTTAACCCATGGATCCCTTTTTATAGAGAAAACTTGCTCATGGACCTCTTTAAGTCGAAACTTTCCCAAGTGAAAAAGCTACATAAATGCATAGTATAAAAATTACAAATTTAAAAAAAACATTTTGTTCAAGAATTATTTATTAAAACTATAACTGTGTTGTTGGAAACAAAATAAAAAAATTAATGACTTGGATGAAGATTATGAGATGTTATAAGTGTATTTATGTCCGTCTCAATGTTTGTGAGTAGCAACCGCAAATCCCCACGAACACTAGTTTTGCGTGCGTGCGTGCGTGTGTGAGATAACATTTTTTACGGCACTGAATCCACATTCTACCAAACTGGAAAACGGGAAAGCAGTCAACAATTTCTGTACAATAACCCCTAATGAAGAATATAAAACTGGAATTTGTTTTTATAACCAGAATTTGTGATATCCTTATTCAAACATTGGTTTAAGTCCCTCATTTGTGGATATTTCAATAAGATGCTCCTGTATTAGTATGGATTCATCTGTGTTTGGGATCTGAGTTAGTACACGCGCAGAAGGGTTCAACACCCAGTCAGGAGTATCTAAGTGAATTATAGTTATTTATTTAAATTTTCATAAAAATAAAAATGTTATCAATTTTTTTTATTTCATATTAAATTTTGCGTGGACCCCCTGACATTGTTCGGGGACCCTCAGTTCAATTTTAATTTCCCATAGACCCCCTGAATAATACCGGGGACTCGTGAGGGACTTTCGTAACCACTGTTCTAGTTCAAAGTGCCCGTTTGGCTGGATGGAAAAAGCCTGAGTTGGAGAGGCTAGACCTTGTGGATAGCCCATTTTTACTTTCTCTACAGAATATAACAAAAAATTTAGTTTTGTAAGAGAAATATCATTTATAAAATATTTTAAATTTAGCCTTATTGTTTTTTTCAATTCGGCCGTCTTGCATGTAATGTTTTCCTTTTATCTTTTCCGGCAAAAGAGCAAAATAAGAATCAAAGCATATTTTTCTCCCTATTAGTTTCTTATCAAAATATTTAAATGCAAATGGGATTTAAATCCGGTAGGTGCATGGTTGTAAGGTGGAATATTTTATGCTCAAAATTTAATCACTAATGTAATGCTCAGTTTATATTTTTTTAACTTAAATATTTGTTGTGTGGCGTATTAATATCCTTAAAAAAAGAAATAATTGTTCTGTGATTGAATAATAGAGATTAAAATGGAAAAAAATTCACTTTTAACATACAGTTAAATTAAAATATTTAATTCTATGTTATATCCAATTTACTCAGATATGAAAAATATTTTCTGAACCCTGACGAAAAGGCTTATTTAGAGACATACTAAATTCATAAGCAGGTTTAAAATACTAAGCGATGTTTTAGAAACCATTGGAAACAAATAATAATAGAAATTAAAAACGATGATTATTCACTGTGGAATCAAAAATCAATTCGCCTTAAGACGTGCTAAGAATGCGAAATAAAGAAAATATAACCTAAAGCATCAGGACAAAATGAAAGACTAATTTTTATGTTGAAAATTTTGATTATTTGATTCTATATTTTCGGCCATATAATATCTCTTTAAATTTCCTATTATATATAAATTAGAGTAATACAACCTTTATACGTTAAAAATATTTATGTTTATATGTGAATTTTTCTTCACAAAATCCAATAAGAACTTAAGAGGATTTTTGTCAATATATTTTTTTTTTGAAAATAAAGCTCATTGCTGGGGAAAACAGGGTACTTATACGTATTATCGCAACCTTTTGGCGACATTACATGAAACGAAGCATATGGATGCCAATTCAGCGCGTACGACACATAGGAAATCGGGATTGCCAACTTGGCGAGTTATTAAAGGAGTTGGTGATTGTTGCGATAATACGCAAGTATCGAAAGCAGATATGAATTGTGTTACAAACACCTTTACATATATGTAAATAGCTGTAACTACAATATTTATTATTTTAATATATATTTTATTCATTATATGCTTATATGTTATTGTATATTAATCTCTTCCGTAACATTTTTTAGTAAGTTGTAAAACGACAAAAGAAATTCCACTTTGTGCTTGTTCCAATGAATTCTGCTCTTTTAGCTTTTTCTTCATAGCCTGTTAAAAATCAATATTAATTATATTTATCTATGCATTCCATTTATCAATGAATGTTATATTAATCAAGGAATTAAATTTATCTATATTGAGAAATATTTTGTTAAGTATATGAAAACACAATAGGATGATAAGAGAAAGTTTTGTAACTTACATTTTACAGTCAATTTTATATTCTCTCAATTCTTATAAATTATCTTTTGAGTTAGCTATACCCCGTTTACATTTGTGAATCATATCGTTATTTATGAGGCCTTGAGATATATAAAAATATGAAAAGTGTTGCGAGAAGTGCTGAAGAGAATTTATCTGTAATGCAAAAGTAAAATTCGAGATTATGTCTCAAATTCTCATACAAATCATGTAGATCCAAAGTTAAATTTTTTTTCTGGATACCGTAAATATGTACTTGAAAGAGTTTTCGAGCGCGTAACTGTCATCTGAAAATTTTGCATTAGATTATCAAATGAGTTGAATTTTATTGGGAAACTATAATTTTTCTACCATTTATAAAAAATCAATTTCGATATACCGAAAAATGAATCACTAATAAATTATTTACGATGGGAGTAGTTTTAAAAACATAAAAAGTTTCTATTTTTTTTTATATCGCGTAATTTTCCTCTATAATTTTAAATGCAACCTCTATAACACCAATCTTTTGATGTCTATGTTCAGTAATAATATTTATATATTTAGAGATTATTGGAAAAATTAAAATATATATTTGAAAAGGTTCATTTCTCAATTTCAACCTAAGTAGCTTTTTTTATAAAACGAATTTAAGCTATGATGGAGTCAAACAGCTTTATAGCACATTATTTTCACCCCTAATGGGAACCTTGCAGCGTAATGAAAAAAAATGACAATACCCCCAAAATTTACCATCAAGATGAGAGAAACAATACTTCGGGATGCACTAAAGGTATATAATTCTAAATAATTGTCCACGGCAACGGTCGGCCGTATTTTCGTACTAAAAATTGTTAAATTTAAGGATTTACTTTGGCCTAAATGTTTTTAAAAGCGCATAAATGGATAATTTTCATGATATTTAGAGTGTCCGGATTGAAAAATGTATAAAATTTTTAAAAAAGGGACTTTTTAAAAAAAATAATTATTTAAATAAAAATTTTTCCCAAAAAATAAAACTTAGAATAATTTTTTTTCAAAATGTTCTCCTTTTTTAAAATTTTATAATAATAGTTTTTTTGCCTGTATATGCCCAAAACCCCTGTACAGAGGCTCAACTTTTGATTTTTGAAAATTCACATTATTTTCAGAGTTACCACCCATTGAAATAATTATCGGCTTTTTTTCTGAAAATTTCTCCCCTCTGTTGTCGTAAAACAGGGATAACCACACTTTTTTATATATTTAAAAAATTCTAGTTGAGCCTCTGTACGAAGTCTGAGCTAAAACAGGTAAATAATTTTTTATAATAGAGGCTTTTTTTCACAAAAAGAGAATTTTTTAAAAAGGGGTCATTCGGGTGTTCATTTTTTTTCAAAATTTGAAATTTAAAAAATTTTTTATTGTAATACTTTTTTCAAAACAATTTTATACATTTTTTTAAATTTGGACACTAAATATTTTAAATGTTATCCATTTATACTTTTTTAAAAATCACTTTTCCCAACGTATTTTCAACCCCCTTTTAAATAAAAAAAAAAAAACATGAAATTTTTCAGTATTCACCTTATTTATGGGATCTTTCGCCGACCGACTTTAAATTTTTAAAAACATTTTTTACAAGCTAAATAGTATAAAAATAAAGACAGTCTGAAAAATTCCATATCAGAGTTTATTGATACTAAAGATCAGAAGACGGGGATCTATCTATGCAGTGACGTCTTAAGATTTCTTGAAGCCCTGGTCCCGTATACAAAAGTGAGCAACACCTGCAGACAGTAGATGACAGTACATAGCATACGTTACCAAATAATCCCATAAACGGTAACCTGTAACAAACAAATGTGAGTTAAATCTCATAAACCTAGGACCAAACTGACTCTATCGATTGCCATCTTTCGACTAAATCAGTGATTCCCAAAATTTAAATTTTTGTATCGACCCGGGGGTCCCCGTCAACAAAAAAAAAATTTTTGGGGGTCCATGAAAATTGAAATGAGGGGTTTAGGGTAGTGCCTATCATTAAAACCCGATGGTGGTTTTTTTTTGAAAAAAGGGAAATTTAATCGTGGAAATCAGACTTACCCTTTGTCAGATTTATTTATTAAAATTTTAACGGGTTTAAATTTTAAGTGAAAAAAGGGGGCCGGGATAATTTTAATTTAAAATTTAAAAACCACATTTCGGCGTTTTTTCCCCGAATTAAGCTGACGGAGGTTCTTTTGCCCTCCCAAAAATTTTTTCAGTTACTCAATTTCCGCAGACAATTCTGCCAGGTAAAGGAAATTTTTAAACCCACGTTCAACATTTAAATGCCCTTTTTTTTAATTTTTTTAAACCAGGTTTGAAAAAATTTTGACCCCTTTTGGGAATATTCAATAGGGGAATGAATTTTCTTTGGGTTTCTTTGAAAAAAATGTCATATAGTAGACTTTAAAGGAGATCTACAGAAAGGTATGTCAGTAAATTTGGCTTTAAAAAGTCGTACCTGTTATTTATCCCGGATTAGGGGAAAAGTTGTGAGAAAGTTTTTAATTATTTTTCCTATTGAGAAGGAATTTCAGCGCAATTGCCAATGTTCAAAATAAAAAAAATAAAGAAAGAAGGAACACTACTAACCCAAGAGATTCAGGGTTAAACCTGACAAGATTGATGCCAAAAGTTGAAAATTTGTATTTGCATTCCGAGATTCATCCCTCCCACTAAAAGCATTTGTTTGTTGCTCAGTTATTTTATGTAATATTTATTTTATGCTTTAATTAATTAACATGTGTTTTCTTAAGTTTTAAACACTATGCTTCACTACAGTTAAAAATTTTAATCTTTTATAGTAAGTAGCTCTATACCTGCTGTCAAAAACACATTTATGTTGATGAATTTCCAAAAATTTAATATCAGATGAGTAGGGGTCTATCCCGAACCGAAAAACCTGTCAAGGGGTCTATGAGTCAAAAAAGTTTGGGAACCTCTAGACCAGGGGTGGGCAGACTTTTCCAGAGTACGGGCTACTCCTAACTTTTTCAAGGTGTTGAGGTCCACCCAGGGTCGTAACGGAGAATATTAGGGCCCCTGCAAAGTCAGGTTTTGGGCCCCAATTCCTAATATGTACTTGGCGTTAATAAATATTGGGCCTCTAGAACCTCGGACCCCGCAATGCTGGGGTGTACGTTACGCCATTGGGGGGACCCAATGGCGTAGGTGTAGTGAGCTAACAGAAAGTCTACAATACAGTTGGACCTCCATTTTACGAACCTCTATATTGCGAATTCTCTGTTTAGTAATTTTTTCCCTGGAACTAAAAAAAATTTTACTATCTTCGTAAAATAACCTCCAAATATCGAAGAACATTTTCTATTTAAGGTATCCGACTACGTTCGGAACCGTGATTTTAAAAAGCGCATAAATGGATAATTTTCATGATATTTAGTGTCACTTAGATTAGAATACATGTATAAAATTGTTTTAAGGACATTTTGACAAAAATTATTTAAATACAATATTTCGGCAAAAAATTAACTTAGAATAATCTTTTTTTCCAAATGTTCCCCTTTTGTGAAAAATGCTTCTATTATAATAATATTTTGCCTGTATATAGCTCAGACCTCTGTACAGAGACTCAACTAGAATTTTTGAAATATATAACTTAGAAGTGGGTTCATCCATGTTTTACAACAGAGGGGAGCAATTTTAAGAAAAAAACGCCAATAATTATTTCAATTGGTGGTAACTCTGAAAATAAAGTGAATTTTCCAAAAATTCTAGTTGAGCCTCTGTACAGAGGTCTGAGCTATATACAGGCAAAATATTATTATAATAGAAGCATTTTTCACAAAAGGAGAACATTTGGAAAAAAAAATTATTCTAAGTTAATTTTTTGCCGAAATATTGTATTTAAATAAATTTTTTTTTGTCAAAATGTCCTTAAAACAATTTTATACATGTATTCTAATCTAAGTGACACTAAATATCATGAAAATTATCCATTTATGCGCTTTTTTTTAAAATCACGGTTCCGAACGTAGTCGGATACCTTAACGAACTTTTTCTCTTGTGATTGGATTTTTTTTTTTTCCGTATTTATAAAATATTTCTAGACCTTCGTATGATGAAATGATTATTAGGTCTTAAGATAAAAGGCGGTCACCCCAAAATGCCTTGGCGGTCCACTGGGACTTAATGCCCACCCCGGCTCTAGACTAAATGAGTGAAGATGGTGTATGGTGGTAGGACTATACCAAGAGTGCTCTAGACCGTATAAAATAATAATGCAGCCTTACCACCGATGCCAGTTGTCATGTACTACGAAATTCCCTGTTTTTCGGAGAATATCTCCGGAAATAACATTTGACAGTTTAAATTATTCTATCATGATGTTATTAAGGTCAAGTCGAAAGCAATATGACCCCTTCCCCGAAATCGAGGTCCTGGGCCGAGTCCTAGTTCTCCCATGCCTTATAACGGTCCTGGATCTATGAATTAAAATGTTGTTGGAAAAGTGTAATGAAGCAAATGGAGCATATTTTGATTAAAAGAACTATTTAAACTAATGTAGCTTTAAGTACTTACAGTAGAATGTCATTTATCCGAATCGATTGGGACCGGACACCGTTCGGATGCGTGATTGTTCGGATAACCGAATGCGATCCATGCAGTATATGAAACCGGAAACTATACGAATATTGAAAATCATCACATACGGGAAACGTGCGTGAAGAAAAAGCAAAATGTAGCAATTTTACCTTTATTGTGGAAATAATTCCTTATTTTTCGCAGTCCCATTGTACACCTTCGTTTTTTCGCTGCAAGGTCTCTGATTCTTTTGAGAAGCAGTGGTTGAGTAGGACAGCACTCTGGTTATTGTTCGTACCTCTCCATAGCTGTCTCTAACGCAGAAAATGCGTCAGCATTTGATGTACCCTTGCTACTTTCGTCGTTGTTGTTGTCCTCGTCTTCATCCGTTTCATCGTCGACAGGGTTGCATTCTTTTTGCATTGAAGTCACAATCACGTCATCATTTAGCATTTGAAATCCACAGTCTTCTGCATCGCATGCCTTCCAGGTTTCTACATCTTCATCGCATTCTTGAAATCGTGGGATCGATTGGACAAAGTCGGTAATCTCCTCCCTGTGGTCGTCTTTTTCGCCTTCTAAATTGACATAAGTTGACAAAAAAAACTGGTTCGGTTATTTGACACTCCGGATAATAAACGTTCGGATAAACGACGTTCTACTGTACTTAAAAATCTAACATTTCATACACACCAACCTTATTGTTTACTAACCAGTCCAAATTCTTCGTCTGTGTTTTGTTCTAAAGTATCTTATATAAATGTAACTGGATATTTTTCAATACACCACTCTTATTATTTCGTTTATTTTGTTAGAAAAAGTTACCTCTATAAAATCCTCCTCCTTGGAGTCTCGGCAAAGTAAGGAGGCCTCATTTTTCACCCTCCTGTTAATATTCGCTATCTGATGTTCCTCTTTTTCTTCCCGCTGTTCTCAACAAACGCAATTTATGAGGCCGTTCATTTCGCCCCATAAATCTGTCCCGAAGCAGGCTAAAAATACTCAGCGTCTCTCTGGCAAGGGACCACGTTTCCGCTCTTGCCGAAGGGTTCAAAGGGTTAAGGCGGCATAATGAGGGACCATGACATCCGTGTTGCCAACCCCTACAGTGTATTTTGGGCAGGTCCGTCAAAACACGAAAATTTGAATGTTTCTGGAAGATGTTCAGTCATTTTTAATTTGAATGATGTTCTGAGAGGGAAAACTACTAATGGATGGTTTTCAGATGCAGGAAATTGCTTTGAAAAAGTAGGTTTTTTTTTAGGTATCCGACTACGTTCGGAACCATGATTTTAAAAAAGCGCATAAATGGATAATTTTCATGATATTTAGTGTCACTTAGATTAGAATACATGTATAAAATTGTTTTAAGGACATTTTGACAAAAAAAAGTATTTAAATACAATATTTCGGCAAAAAAAATTTGAATAATCTTTTTTCAAAATGTTCTCCTTTTATAAAAAATGCTTCTAAAATAATAATATTTTGTGTTTTTTTGTGGCGCGCTTTTAAAAAAAAAGACTTCCCCCAAGAGTCGAACTATTTTTTGAAAATTCACATTATTTTCAGGTTACAACCCAAAAATAATTATCGGCGTTTTTCTTAAAATTTCTGCCTCTGTTTCAAAAAACTGAAAAAACCCCCCAAGTTATTTTTTTTCAAAAATTTTAGTTGAGCCTCTGACGGGTCTGAATGACACAAAATATTATTTAATAGAAGCTTTTTTTCAAAAATAGAAAATTGGTTATACTATGTTCTTTTTTGTCAAAATATTTACTAATTATTAAAAATAATTAGTTAAAATAAAATTAATCATTAATAACAAATACTAAAAAATTTTTACTAATATTAGCATTAAAATCAATCGGAAAAAAAAAAAGGGTTTTGGGGGGCCCGGATGTGTGCGCCACGGGGAGAATTATTTAGTCTCTTCTTCTATTGACACTACAGCCATGGGTGAGACTAAGCCTTCTCAAGAACCATCTTGTTTTCGTCCCCCATGGAAACTTCCCATGTAACTCTTAAAACTTTAAAATCGTCCCCCACAGAATCAGCCCATCTCAGTTTGAGTCTCCCCCTGGTTCTAGTTCCAATAGGTTTGTAGTTGAGAATTCCGAACGTCAAAGATGAGATGTCCATACGGCAGATGGGGCCCGCAAACCTCAAACGACCGAATTTGGTGGATTTAATGACATCTGTTTCATTAAATAGCTCGTATCATTCAAAATTGTGTCGTTGCCTCCACAATCCATTCTCATTCACAGCACCAAAGGTATATCTAAGAACTTTTCGCTCAAAGATGGCAAGCTGTGATTTAGTCCAAGTCCAAGTTTAAAAACAATACATAAGTACGGATCTCTGGGAGATATAGATGTGTTTCAGAAAATAATTTTGGTACTTATCTTTCTGTTAAGTTATCTGAAATTTTGAATATCTGATTGGCATTTTCAGTCCCAAAAATTTTTAAATTTTGAACAAAGTTCGAAAGTACTTTTTATGATTTTTTAAAAAATTTGTTTTCAAAAAATGAAAAAATTGATAGTATGATATCGGGAGCTGGTTATAAGAATAATAATTCTGTGATCAATATTTAACACATTAATTTAAAAAGTTTTTAGCTTGATATTTGAAATTCTTAAGAAAAATTCTAACTTTTAAGTTACTGTAATAACTGTAACAATTATTATACAGTTATGTCAAAAGAGATTATGTCTTTACAGAGATTACATTTATGTCTTTCTCTAGCCCTTCAATTCATCTAAGATTTGGCCTGTCCTTTCTTCGTGAGCCAATTGGTTGGGCATTGAAGACTTGACCTGCCCATTAAATTCATTATATTTTGATGAATTTAACAATGTCAGATTCTTTATATGATTGATAGAGCTCGAAATTTGATCTTCTTCGCCACATTCCATTTTCCTATATTCCTCCAAAAATAAATCTTAAAACCTTCCTTTCGCAGATACTTATCATGTTCTCATCTGTTCGAGACATGGACCAAATTTCACATGCATAAGTTAATACTGACAAAAGTTTATAAAATGGATGAAAAATTGATACGGGGATCTCATTTCACAATTTTTAATGTATGGTTTATGCACAGTCTACACTACGGACCTCTAAAACTTAATGTGGTGTACTTTTCAAACTTGAAAATCTGAGCTAATTTGAGTATACATATAAGTTTTTTATAATTGTTTTTATGGCAGAAAATTTAAATCCTTGATCTCTAGAATTCGTTGCTGAAGGTATATTAATTAAATTTGTTATATGAAAATCATACAGTTTTGTTATAACGTTAGCATTAAAAACATTTGTAGTTAGATATCTCAGATTTCAGCTAAACGCTTTTCATTATCGAAAAGCGACGCCATATAGTTTCGGATTTTACCTCGTTGTCTGTCCTCTGATTGACGTGGTGTGAGAGTTAGGAGAATGGGTTGCTGTTTAGGTGTCGCTTTCATCCCATGACCGAGGTTTAGAATTACGAAATTCTTAACCAGCACCCCTCATATTGCTTCAAAGTTCGACGTTAATAAAAAAAAAAAAGGCATTACTCCATTACCAAACAATGGGAATATTTGCATTTGGATTTAGTATATGAAATCAATAAACTTTGTTTTCTTTAAATTTTTATTTATTATGCACGCTGGATAAACAAAATTAACGGAATAATGAAAAATTTATATTTTTCGGAAATTCATATTTATTTTTTAATTCATGACGTTACAAAAATATATAAAATGTTCAGTTTTGAAATTTTTTTTGTACTTCATAATTAAGTTTTAAAAAATTGATTTTTCATTCCCGAATTTTTTTTTTAATCTTATAAAAAAATCTACACGTTTATTTTATTTATTTATTTATTTGAGAATATTTAAATCTTAAACCAGGGATGACGAACCAGTGGCACGTGTGCCATTGATGGCACGCGACACAATATTTTGGGCACGCCAGCTATCAAAATGGTTTACATTTTTATTTCAAAATAACAAAGATCACTGTAAAGTATTACGAACAAACGCGAGTGATAGGTAGGGGGTGGCGGAGAGCACACTCGTTTGTTATTGTCTTGCCTTAGTTACGTCGTGGACTACAATTGCTTATGATACAAATTTTGTCTACGTCTTTATTAACAGAATTGTATTTTGAAGTTTATTTGTGTTATATCTGCGATTTTTAACTGTTATTAAACATGACTAGTTCAACAAAAGAACAAAAAGTGCAAGATAGTAAGTGTAACAGAGAATTTCAAACTTGATGAAACTAGAAATACGGCATTATTGGTAAGGGTGACAAATTGGTGTGTTTTTTATGTTCTGGAATAGTGGTATGCAGAACATCGTCTGTAAAACGGCATTTTGAAATAAATCACACATACTCTTGTCAAAAAAGTGAACCACACTTAAAATAACTAATTGCTTGGAAATCGTTTGGAAGATGACTCCAATTCAGCATGCAATCCACTAAAAGTAACAGCTTTTACTTAAGTTGTTTGTTACACTGATGTTACTTTAATTTGAATTACACGTATAACTATATCATTTACAACTATGCAGTGAAAAAGGTATTTGTAGTAAATAAAGAGTTTTGTTATTAATATTTAGCCTTATTATTTCTCCAATAATCGCAAGTAAAAATTATTTCATGGTACGTATATACCTCATTAAACACTTCTTTAGAAAAAATGGTCCATGAAGGTTCGCCATCCCTGTCTTAAACGATATTAAAATAATAATTTGGAAAATTAAGCAAATAAGGTATTTTTAAGTAATTTTTTGTACTTAGGGTTTCACCATGCACACATGTTTATTACGTACTCTTATTCTTTGTCGGGATTCTTATTTTGGCAAATGATTGTGTAGTTGAAGAAATAAATATATATCAAAGCATCATATGTTCAAATGTTACAAAAAATAAGAATTGTATCACTAGCTTAGCTATATAATTCTGAGTGGGCCTTAAAAAAATTTTTTGGGCCCTTTTTTTAAGTATGAAAACCCCTGTTGTGGGACGTGTTATACACATTTGGGGGCCCCCTGGTTTTAGATATATTGATAAAATAAGGTTGCGTGAGCTGAAAAAGAATTGAAATATCAACAAATGAATGAGTGCTTTAAAACCATTATTATTCCAAAATATATATATTTGAAGCTACTCTATCAAAAACGAAAACATATTAAGAATGTAATTCGTGATAAATGAAAATTTTATTGAGATGCGTCTTTTAACGCTATAGTTCGTTGCTCTTTTAAATAGCGAATATTCAATTTTTCGTCCTTGGCATAGTTCCTACTCGATAAATTAAAATCCTTTCTTACGTCGTCCGTGACACGCATAAAATTCGAAGGTTTTCGCAATGGTCAATAATGTTTGTTAAATTTTTGAATAAATAATTGGGAGATGAGAGGTTTTGCATTTTTAAGGTCATTCTCGAGGCTTGAATTGTTCTTCTAGGTCAAAAGTAGTCATTTGTGTCTTCAGAGCAATATCAAGGATGTAAAATCAAGTATAATTGAATGTAAGCGAAAATCAAATCAAATTAATCTCAATGTCAGTTTTTCGTATGATTTTCATGGTTGATTTTGATAAACATAATTTTTTTTCCTAGGATTTCTTTTTTGATTATGGCAACAATAGACGAACATTGAGTATAGGTAGTCATACCATAATTTCTGATACAATTATAATGGAATTAATATTGAAAAAAAAATTTTTGTAAGGAAATTTAAAACTAAATTTTTTTAAGGCTTTAATTCGAGTTTAAATTTAACATTACGTACTCTTATTCAAATGAATAACCTTTTTGACTTCACACAGACCTTAAGTCTATTTTGCCACTCATCTATGAAGTTACGCCAGTGGCGTAACGTAGAATATTAGCTCCCCTCTGCAAAGTTAAGTTTGGGGCCCAAAGCCGGATCTTACAAAGAATTGCAAGACCATAACCTCAGGCATTGGGCCCCCTCGAGAAATTCGAGGGTGTACGTTACACCACTGAGTTACGCATTACCTCCATAGGAATTTTCATCGTTGCTTTGCTTCAAGAATATTAAGGCTGTTCAAATTGGGATATTATTTTTGGCACACCCTCACCTTCAATACTGACCACAATTTATCGTTGAGTGGACTCAAATCCTGATTGTTGTAAGACCTCTCTTTATGTTCTATAAAGTCCAACACATTCTCTTTCAACCATTGCTGGATCGTATTCGTCTTATGAGCAAGGACAGAACCCTGTTGAAAAGTACAATGGTTTCCATTGGACAGGCATACATTCAGGAGCGTCCCTATTGGTTCTAAGAAAATAGCTTGATAACCTTTATTATTGCTTTCACTCCTTTCTTGCAAAAAAAGAATCTGAACCAAAGCATTATGAAAGCCGGATGATGAGCTCCCTGTAAGCATTGTTTCTTCTCTTTAGATTCTTAGACATTCCTTGCGTACACGGTCATTCGGGTTGTTGAAAGATATTTTAACGTCAAGAGTTTCCTGATTGGTAAGAACAATTTGAGTAGCCGTTATAGGCATTCCTCCGTAACAGTGCTTTTGCTTTAAGGTGCCTCTGACGCTTTCATACTTTTGTAAGAAAATGGCCAATTTTCTTCAATAGCCTCTTGGTCTAAGGTCTTCATTTACCATGTGACACATTGTTCTTTTTGGCACATTCATCTGTTTAGTATGAAGAGCCTTCTGTCGACAAGGATTTCGAGGATTTCTTTCTTTGACAGCTTTTAACGAGAGCTGGTTTTCTCGCCCAGTGGTTCCCGACCTCCCAGGCTAAGACAGTGTATCAAATGGTCCCTGAGCCACCCAATTATTTCTATTGTATTTACCGTGGTGCATTTCTCTGGTTTGTGCTACTTTCCGAGGAAATCACTGTATATTCATTTTTTGGTGTAATTATATTTTGAAGCCATGTTTAAATGGAATTAAATTAAATTTATTGAATCAAAACAATCTAAAATATGAACAATCAACATCCCCCCTCCCCTCAATAGGCCACTGTAAAAATATCAAACGTTGACCATTCCGAGGTCAGTGGCGCACACAGAAATTTAAGGAGGGGGCAGGTAGAAAATCCGCCATTCTCATATCATGCTCCAATACGCCGCGCAACATATTCTTTTGATTTTGGGGGACAAAAAAACAGTAAAAAATTAATTATTGAATAAATAATTAGCATTAATTAATTAATAATCGCGATACCTCCCTCCTCGTGTACTCCACTGTCCGCAGCGATAAAAGGGTTGAGGATACGGTCTGCAATGCTGTTGGTTTCAGAAAACTTCTTAATTGTTCGATAAAGGGATAACCTTTTGATGTCTTAATGTTTAAGAGCCTTGAAAATCTTCAACGGACTCCTTTTTTTATGATGCAGAGAAATATTTGCTGCTTGTCTTCTTTGTTTTGAAGCTCTTACTGATTTTAAATAACATGCGCGAAAAACTACTATTTTCTTGAAAAATATTGCAGACAATCCCTAACGATGAAATTGAAAACCATTTGCTGCGTTTGAGTCATAGTAGATGATCGCAGATTTTTATATCAGAACTTATGGCATGCGTAGGTATAAATGGGGAAATGTACTTAGTGTTTTGCATTAATCTTTGTTGTGTGACAGGCTTTATTTTTGTATCCCTCCCAAAAATAAAAGCTTTATAAAATTGAAACTAAAATTTCTGTTTTGAAGGCAGCCAATCTGTTTTTATGCTTTAGAAATAGTTATTAATTAATCACGGGTAAAAAGGAAGAAAAAAATTCATCTCAAAATAAAATTCTTCAGAAACATCAACTTTCTTTGAAGCTGAATACAAATCCTCCTAAACGATTTTTATTCGAGCTCAACTATTTAAAGCTGAAAGAAAAAATTGCTGTCAGCTTCTTAAAATACTTCTTTCAGCTTCTCGTTCAATAATGGACTATTCATTACTTAAAACACCTCAAAAAGTACAAGCGAAAAAATAAGAGTAACGCCTGTGTAGGATTAAATTTTTTTCTTTTTTTATTAAGAAAAAAGAATATATCTCATCCCTATCAACAAACAATGAGGGTTGAGGGATTATTTTCTACAACAACTGTTCGCGTCAGGTGCTAGCGAACAGACCTCTATGTCCCGATATCGTCTGCTAGAAATCCACTAGTCAAACTCCTCCTTTGTCACAGAGAGGCGAGAATTTAAAAATAAAATCGCCTCCGGTTTTCCACCCGATAGCGAGGAAACTATACGAGGTGTCAGCTGTTGACTGTGCTCGAGCTTCTCACCATTTTTTTTTTCGTTCGAACTTTTTTTTTCTTTTACTTCGTTGTTCCGTATTTCGAACGTTTTAGGCTGGTTTATAGAACAAATGAAGCATTTAATGGCGATTCAGGTTTGTAATCTATTTGAATAGCTTGCGTCATGCGTTCTTTTTCGAAAATAAAATTTGACTTTGTGTGGTGATGTATTTGCGACATTTGTTATTCTGTTCTTTGTGTTCTGCTGAAATTGGCTTCAAACTGAAGGATATAAATTTTAGCTTCTACTTTCCTCTTGAAATGTTCCTGCACAGAATATTCAAAGGGTAATTCTTTTTTCGAAGTAAAACTTAAAGTTTCGTGATGAATTTGATTTGATATTTATATTAACAAACTTTTATTACAATCCTTATTCAAAGGTAGAATTTTTTATTGGTTCGAAAGCTAGCTTAGATGCTTAATCGAAGAGAAAAATTTATAATGAATCTTAAATATAAATATTTATTAATAAATGGTGTTACTAAAAAGAAAGAAGAAATGTTGATTTAAAAAAAAACAACAGCTGTCTTATTGGAAATATATACAAATAATTTGTGTGTGTGAATTTTAACAATAAAAAATCGACTCAAAAGTAAATTGTATGTTGTATTAATGTACCTAAAGTTCTAAAATATCTTTAAAAATTATTCTTTTTCCTTGTGTTATTTATATCTCTTGTATCTAATAGATTTAAATCCATTGTCCTTAAAATTTATTACAAATAATTAATTTTGCTGTACATCTAAATCGAATGTAACAATAGTTCTAATTTTTTTTTCTTTGCGTTTCCTTTTGCTTATTAATAATTTGGGTTTGATGTTACTTAACGTAAAATTTTTTTAATAGTCACAAATGGCAAGTGTCCTTTTACATTAAGAAATGAGAATGTGACTAAATTCACTGATTGAACAATGTCAGAACTTCCAAATTACTGGGCCTAGTTTCAAAAAGGTTGTCATTTTGCTTTGGGAGTCGAACATTTAAGTCTGATGTTATAGAAAATGCATTTATATACTTAAGCACATTATACTGTGCTTATATACTGCTCTAAAAAGCACTGCTTTGTTACAGAGATTATTAACGGAATAATAAAAAGAACAGTGCAAAACCAAATTAATGTAGGTAACAAGAAAATTCTAGTAACATACATCTATGATTTATCTCGCCATATATAAATACTGTGTAACGTAAATTGATAGAAACTAAGAGAAAATCAACAATCATGTTTTAGAAACAAGTTGACATTTTTAAAAGTAAAATAAATGCCTTCCGATTAGTAATCGGGGAAAAGTTGATCATATTCATTAAAACTCAATCATTGTTTACTAGATGAAATAATACAAGTGAATTTAATCTGCATATTTTGCCTCAATTAAAATTTCTCTTAAGTTTTGTTTGTTCGAGAGTTCGATTTGACATTAAAATAAATTTGTTACCAACATTAAAATGCCTAGAAAAAACTGTCAAAATTAGAATATTAATCACTATTATCCTAATTATTTAAACACAAACTCCATGCGCGCGTGAGTGTGGAAGAGAGAGATAGAGCTAAATATCCCAGCTATTAAAACATTTTAAAATCATTTTAACATTAATAGAATAAAATTTCCCACATCTTTTTGAGGGGAGGGGATATTATAGAAATCTTTTAATGTGCACTGATTAGTATTCAAATATTTCTGAGGAAATAATACCAAAATACAATAAATTACGTTTATAAAACGTAGAACATGCTTGAAAAAAATACTCCACCTCATCTTACAGTTAAAATATCCCGTACGAAATCTACCTAACCAATTTTTCCCTTTAAAATAATCATTAATGAGTTGAAGTCCTCCTCCCCTTTGACTCAGCGAGTATGTCAAGAAAAAAATAAGATTCATTAATTCCGTAGTCTTTTTACTAGATATAAAAGCCATGGGAAAGGGGAAATGACGAATATATACATACTATTTGATTTTCTCTCGCCTGTTTCCATTGAATAAGAGGAGTATTTTTAAATTTATGATGTTTTTTTCTGACCTGCCTATGCACTTTTTGTTGTATGAGTTTGAGAACTGTTGAAATAGATGAAATTAAAATGCTTAAAAATCCATATTTCTTGACAAATAATCTAAAAATTGCTTTCAAAACCTGGAGAGTATTAACTGAAATTGTGATTAGAAAATTCAATTTAGAGCTCACACAAGAATTGTACTTTTTAATAGTTCAAAAGCGCATAATTGTTACGATACAGATATCCAATTTAATATACCTATTATAGAGTATTATTCATCACACTATTGTTGTACAATATTTCTTCTATTAACCTATTATTGCTCAATATTTCTTCTATTTACTCTATTGTTGCAGAATAATTGTTCCATACTATGATTTTATTTACAATATGGTATCGTCAAAACTATATTTCTTCTTAGAATATTATTCATCACACTATTATTGTACAATATTTCTTCTATTTACCTATTATTGCTCAATATTTCTTCTATTTACACTATTGTTGCAGAATAATTCTTCCATTTACAATATTATCGTACTATATTTCTTCTTAGAATATTATTCATCACACTATTATTATACAATATTTCTTCTATTTACCTATTATTGCTCAATATTTCTTCTATTTACACTATTGTTGCAGAATAATTCTTCCATTCACAATATTATCGTATAGTATATTTCTTCTATTTACACTATTGTCCTACGATATTTATTGTTTTTGACTTTTAAAATGGCCGCAATTTAAATATGAAAATAATTAAAATAATAAATAAACTTAAAAATATCCTTTTACCATTACAAAAGCGACCATCGCAAAAATACGGATAATGATTAAAATGTGAGCTTCATCTACCATTGACTTGAATGTTCTTTATTGCTTTCACTGAGTACGATATTGGTAGGCGTACCAATGAATTCTCTATCCATCTTCGAACATTGAAAATGCATTAATCATACAAAGCCCGTTTGACACCCAGCAATGTCTTCCTTCACTTCTAATTGCAAACACAGAATGGGCCAGGGACTCTGGAGGCCACCTGTGGTGACAAGCCTGCGTGAAAATGAGAAATGGGGAGGAGGGCGCTTCCTCCACCCTCTGTAGTTTCCTCTTTCCCAAGATAACATTTTTAGAAAGTACGGATGGAGATGGAATGAGGTGTCGCCTGTTTGAGAACTTCGAAATTATTCCGCAGTTGAGCAAATTGTTCTTTTCGCTGCGTTCGAGAACGAAAATTTATATTTTTGTCAGAATTTAGCTTATATTACTGTGTCATCAGTGTCTTGTAAACTTTTAAGTAAATAATGATTTTTAAGAGCAGATTGCAATTGTATTTTTACTTTTTAGTATCGTCTTTGCACTATTTATGGTATGTATAATTAAATAATAACCAGAGATGGACACCTATTATGTCAAAAATTCATTATTTACAATCGCTTGGGCACACAGGAATTTTTCAAAGAAGGGGAGGGTGCGAGGGCTGAAAGTCCACCCGTTTTCGTATCATACCTCAATAGGCTACCAAACATATTCTTTTGATTTTATCGATTGTCCGAAACAAAAAACAATATAAAAAAAATAAATTACTAAATAAATAATTAGCATTAATTAATAAAATTAATGAAAATGCCAGTTATTTTACGACTATATACATAGGATTGTAATCAATGGAAAACAGAATCAGGAGTAATGGGGTTCTGGACCCCCTTGTTCCCCCTCCCCTTGAGTGCACCACTGTTTGCAATAATCAGCTTTCAAGATCGTGCTAAAACTTAAAGATTCCTCAGGTTTCGTAAGATGATATCGTCAGTGGCGTAACGTACACCCCCGCATCGCGAGGGGGGCAGGATTCTAGGGGGCTTAAAGCTTGACTGATGCCAAGTACGTATTTTTTGCAATCCTTTGTAAGATCCGACTTGTGGACCAAACCCTGATTTTGCACGGGGGCCCTAATATTCTCCTTAACGTCACTGGATATCACAATCCTTGACTTCATACAAAAACAATACAAGACCTTACTTTTTACAGATATCGATTTGTCTCTATCTCTGTATATATTCAAAATATTGGCTTTTGAACTATATTTTCCTCTATGTATAACAGTTTTTCGATCTTAAATCAAATTTGACGAATAAGTTCGTGAAAATGTTTAGTTGCCATTTTTCTCCTACACATTGTTTCTTTTCTTCAATTATATTTCTGCATTTTATTTTTAATGATCTATTTGAATCAGTAGCGCACACAGGTATTTTTCTGGGAGGGGGCAGAGTTGAGAGTCCACCATTCTTGTATCATGCTCCTTTTTATCTTGTCGATTTTCGGTAACGAAAAACAGTAAAAAACTAATTATTGAATAAATAATTAACATTAATTAATAAAATTAATCATTAATAATAAATATTTAATTAAGTTTTACGTACTATATACTTAGAATTATAATCAATCGGAAAAAAAATCAAGGCATTTTGGGGGGTCCGGGATACTAGGACACCCCCGTTGTGTGGGCCACTGCTCTGAATTGTTTCTTATAAACTATGTTTATATCTTATTCATGTTATAATTGTTTATTTTTGTTTTTCTTTCTCTCTATGTATAAAAAAGGTTTTCGTGATGGTGCAGTAAATTTATTTATACATAAGGTATAGTTAGGGAAAATGGATCGTAAAAAATTGAATTTATCTGAAAAATAGCGCCAAGAACGAATTTTGTGAAAAAAAGAACAAATGTAAAAAGTATACGAAAGACAGAAATTTTTACAGAAAAGATTAGTTTAAAAATGGAAGGAGCGTGTTCGTATTATTTTCGAACGAGCTAAGCACAATTGAGAACAGAATACATGCAAGGATTGATAGAGCTTGTATAAAAAAAATTCAGGTTTAAATACGTCTGATAAATTTAGAGTAGGTAAAGATATAATTTTATGATGCAAGATTGCATCATTCTGTTTTAGAAACGCTAAGGTTTATTTTTGGGGAGGTAAAGTTGTGATTATTTTCTATTAAGCAGGTAAACTGATCACGTGATGTCTTGGAGGGCTCAAGACCATTATGAATTAAAATAAATCGTAAGAAAATTTAAGTGAATTGTTACAATAATTATTATTGTCAAAAATATGTATATAATAATTCCCTTTAATTTCATCCTGAATAACATTTTAATTTGTAATGGACCTGGTCTTCAGGACTCGCGCCTAAATAATGACTAGCTTACTCGCCTTACGGGAATCATTGCAACCGTCTCTAGGAAAATTAACAGCTTGTATTTTTCAAAATAAAATTACATCAGAAACTATCGAACGATACCTTTTCACCAATCAGAGGCTCCGTTCATGGAAGGCACGCGAATTTACAAGACTTCCTGTTGCCGCTTCGTATAAATAGCCAGGACACTGATACTCTTTCTCTTTGTATTTGTCAACATGTTCTGTGAATGTCTTCTGCTGCTTTGTTGTGCTATGTCGCTTCAACTTTATATTTCGTATAAGTGTCTAAATGTTTAATAAAAATGGAATATCTGTCCTCAAAAACATGCCTCATTAATACAACAGCTGTGAAAAGCACCTAATCATGGAATAAATAAATAACGCCTTACCATTTCCGCCAACTATTTCATATATATATATATATATATATATATATATATATATATGGTGGATCCATAAAGCATTGCTTAACCCTAAATCGCTGGCCTAATTCAGCGACAGCTTTAGAAATCATAATAGGTCTCCAGTTTAGTCCAAAGACTTTGTATCTACATCTGTTGTGTCTCGTGAACTCCAATTTCTTTCTTCTTTGGCATTGTAGATTTTATAACTTTTTCACTTATATATATATATACGCTAAATATTTATATATATAAATTACATATTTATCATTATATTTCTATGTATATTCCGTTAAAATTTTTAAGGTATTCTCTTATTAATTTTTTTTCACTTTTTCTTTTCAGAACAGTGCCAGATCAGAGAAAATTACATCATTATTCGACCAATGTACCATAGAAGTAATACCAAGTTGGACACAATTAAAGAAATGAAAGTGCTGACTGACCCATTGAGAAAAAGCAATACTAGATATTGTATAAGAAAATCTTCTCTTAGACATAAGAAAATCGGGATTGTAAAGTTTATTCAAAAAAATAATCTGGAAAAGAAGACTAGAAGATTGCAACGTATCAGCCTGAAATATGAGTTATGAAGACTAGAATATTTTGTTCCTGATTAGTGATATGTGTGATATGAATTAGTTTTTCAGTTATTCTCAAATTAAAAAAAGAGAAACGAAGTAATTTGAAATTAAATATTTTTTTGTTATTTCCTGCAAGGAAATCGATCTTATTATTGTTATTCGAGCAGCTGCAAAACTTCATGAAATGTATAATGACAAAGAACTTTGCCGATTTTTTCCTTCGAAGACAAAAATTGAAAGAGAAAAAAGTGATTTACATTTATTTGACTGATTTTAGAATGCTCATTTCACATTTTTATCCTTATGATACATGTTAAAAACCAATTAAAATAGAACCTGTAGTATATGCTTATGTAATAATATTCATAACTTCTATTGTAAAATATTACTTTTGTAGAAAGGTTACTTTGTAGAGAACAACTCCAAATAGATTGTTACTTCAAAACTGAGCCTAGTAGCAGATTGGCACTTCAATTTTGGTGGACTGAATCGTACGCACTTCAGATTTTTGTCACTATTTTGTTCTCTGTATAAAATGAATGTTGGAAACAAATGTCATCGTAAGTGCTGTGTAAATAACTGTTTTTAATGACTACGCCAGAAATATACAGGGTGTTGTGTTGTATTAATTTATGATGTGAATAAGTGTACCACAACAAATGTTGTATATTGCAATAAAAGAATCTGTAAACATTACAGTTTGGATTGGGATATTTTTCATTATATATTTTTTATATTAACTTGTATTATACACTGCAAATACATTGATGAGATATGTGTCTTAAAGATGTTAAACTGAACGAAATAATTGTAAGTTTATTGTATGAAAATAGAGTTGACAAAGGATTGATTAAAATATATATCAGTTAACAAAATTATGGAAGAAATCAGAGAAAATTTGCTGTAATGTCCTTTTTCGAAAAATTATTCTCTCCATTAAATTCTATTTAAAATCCATTTAATTATATATTAATATAAAGATTGGCAACAATAAGAAATTTTGACTTTAGATTTAAAATAAAAGGGAAATGAACTATTTTTTTTATATATAAAATTGATTTAAAATTATATCTACAGTTAATTCATGTATTTAATAACCTTCATTTTAGTTCCATTACATTTACTAAATGATTAGAAGTGAAAAGTAATACTTAATTAGCGTTAAATTTATGAAGACGAACACTTCTTTAGTTTTCATATAAGAAAAAAAAACCCCTTTAATTAAATAAGTACTAGTATATTTTCTATTTAATGTGTATTTTTTACCAAAAGGGGCATTTTCTAAAAATATGAATTGATTTGTGTGTGTGTGTTTTGCTTTTTTCCAAAAATTTGTCCCCGTGACAAAAACGTATTATTTAAAATATCCAATGACTAAAAATAAAAATCAGTTTTAAAATTGTTTAGTCGAAATGTTGTAGATTTTAAATAAAAAGTAAAAACTAGGATAGAATGATTTATTTTCCACTTTTCTATTAATTTCATTTTTGACATAAAAAAAAAAAGCAAATGTTTTTAGTAAAGCAAAACATTAATAAATCCAAATTCAATGGTTTGTATTAAAAACTTATTCTTTGTTTTATTTTAAATTTATTTATTTATTTATTATGTTCTCCTTTTGCTAGAAAGCTCAAGATAATCCTTTATATTTAAGACATCCGACTACCCTAAAGTCATGATTTTTTTTAAAAAGGACAATTTTTTTTGATTCTATTTTATAGAGCCTTTTATTAGCTTCATAAAAATAGCAAGGGTTTTATTTTCCATTCACTAGAACAAAAACTACAGTTGTTTTAGTAAAAACAGATGCTATAACTTTACATAAGATGTCAAACTTTAAAATGCGTTTTACTCGTAATGTGTTTTTTTCGAAAAACTCAAACGGGGACAGAGAATGCTCAAAAAGTTTTTTAAATAATTTGCTGAAATTTTTTATGTATGTTCTGTATAACAGTAGAGGTGTTTTAACTTTCAGATTTATCAAACACTGTTTTTTAACAAAATTTACAATTCCTTATGTGAATATAATCACTTTTTTTAAGCAATTTTATCTAGTAACTAAGATAAAGTGCTCTAGTTTTTGTAAAAATTAAAATATATCTTATCCTGAAGATCATTTCAAAAGGAATAGAAAAGTAATACATCAAAATTCAAAAATTGAGTATTTGTTCATTTACTAATTGTACAGGGCGGGCCCCGTTTATGTAATTTTTTTGTTTATTTTTACCCATTTTTCCCATTTTAATAGTAATAATTTATTTTTCTCTTCTTAATTTCACCCTTTTTTTTTAAATGTACTAAATAATTCTAAAAACCACAAAAAAATTTCTATGTATCCATTATTTTAAAAAGAAGTTGTCGCAAGTAGTCGGATACCCTAAATATATGTAAAAAACACGTTTTGTTTCAAGCTACACAACTTAATCTAATTATATTGTAAATTTATTAATGAATAACCTCGATATCACATATGTAAAGAACATAATCTCCTAACGAATGGATTAAAACAGATTCATGCAAATATATGTATTGTTTTTTCTGGGATGGGCAAATAATAACCGTACCACAAAGTGTGCCACATGCGGCCCGCAGAGTCTTCCTTTGTGCCCCCAAGACTGTCAGAAAATCCACCTTGAATCGAGATAAATTGCATTAACATGCTGAGAATTTTAACTAACTTCTCACTCCTGATTTCAAAAATTTTTAGAAAAATGCGATAGGGTACATTTGTGTCATTACACTAATTCAAAATTTAAATATGCTTGCAGCAAAAGATAATATACAATAGTTTAATAAATAAATTGAATAAAGTAGTCATCATTTTATTTATCTTATATTCATTGATTTTTATGTTAAAAATTATACCTTTCCTGAGATGCTAAGTTAACTCATGAATGCAGTCATTTAAAACGGTGCAGCCCTTCGGTATTTTCCGCTTCCACAATATGATCCTTGAGTCAAAACGATTACCCGCCCTTGGTATGTATTATAAACACTTTGTAGATCACAATTTTAAATTTGAGTTGTTTTGTTTGAAATTCTTTTTTTAATGTATGTAAATATGTAATGTGGCAATAACTTTAAAAATCTTTTTAACCTTATCTAACTGAGTCGTTGATTCTTCACCAAAGGTTTGATTTCTCAAACTGTATTAAGGTTGTTTTCGCCTTATGCACAAGAGTGTAAACTAGCATGGAGCACATTTTCAAACAGAAAAAAATGCCTCAATTCTTATAAAAATTTGTGATGTTGTAACTCATACATTTGTTTATAACGATGTTTTTAAAATTTCAAAGTATTTCGTTAAAATAATTAGTTTTCCTTTTAACATGAAAATGATAGCTCATTTAGCATTACGGTGTAGGAGAAAAAAGCAAAATACACTTTATAAAGTAAAAAAAAAATATGTAAACTCGGATAAGAATGGGGACAGTGAAGCTAGAATATAATTTTACTGTTTGAGTACTTTTATATAAGAAAAAATATTCCGAATTTGGGTCCTATTCTTTAGCATTTGCCGAAAACAGCCTTAATGTAATTTTTTTAAAAAAGAAAGTTACGTTAGCTCTCAACTTGATTTCAATTATGTTCAAAAATAACTAAAGTATATCCATATTACTGTATCGCCATATTACACATATCATTATTCATCGGTAAGATACAAAAACATGTCTTTTTTTCACACAGACATATCAAAGTGAACCAGAACCCACTTATTTCCTTTTGAACCAGAGCGAGAGGCAATTCGTTTTCACAGCTGCCTGCCTGGAACACTATGTCATGCATGAACACCTGCACCGAGAAGTCGCGAAATCTGATCACATAACGTGTGACACGCCGCTGTCAGCACCCCCGATTCCCGGACACCCCTCCCCCCGTTCGAATACCAGAACACCCTTTTTTCCATCACACGTGTGTGATGCGAGAACTGAAAGAACTTTGTTGTGGGAGAATAATTCTTCTTCTTTCACTGCTTCCTCTTGCCAGCTACTGGATTTTGGAACAAAGTCCAACTTGGAATGATTATTTCCTATTCGGGTTCTAAAAGCAAAAATGTTGTAATTAATCTTGTACAGAGTAACTCATTGATTCTTTGAGGTTTTATTACTCATTGGGAATTGTTAAGTAAAAACAAGCAATATAAAAAAAAAAATTTAAGTCAATTCCTACTTAGATTAACAAAGAAAAATTTTATTTTAGCTATTTTTTATTAAATAGTTACAATTAATATAAATATGTAAAAACATAGGATAGAGAATCACAAGATTAAGTGGTAATTAATTTTTATTCATTATCATTAAAGTATCGTATTGTCATCCAAAACAATCGTGTCTATAAAATTTCAGTTCAACTGAATGCTTTAAAACGTGAGAAAAAAACATTTTCAAGTTTTGACACAAGTCGCCAACGTGGCTGTATTTGTTATTCTTTAAATAATTAGTTTTATTCAATTAATTTTTGTTAATTATAATTAAATTACTGTATTGTCGTCCACAATAATCATGTATGTAAAATTTCAGCTCAATTGAGTGATTTAAAATGTGTTGTATTAACGATTGAAAATTCCACCAAGATAAATAAATAAACAAACAAATAAATATAGAGAGAGTGTGAGTTAATAGTAGGAATTGAGAAAAATGGATTCTAAAAATGTATCGAAGACCTTTACAAGCCATGGCAAAAGTGAGTTGTTACTCAAGGGTCTTATTTCGGAGGAGTATGTGTTTCAGCAGTTTAATTGGTAATATTTTTTAAGTTATAGACTCTCACACAGTGGCGCACACAAGGGGGAGGAGGTCCTCGGGTCCAGACTTCCTCCCCCCCAAAGCACTTGATTTTTTTTTCCGATTGATTATAATCTAAAAAAAATAAAATTTAATTAAGTAATTGTTATTAATAATTAATTTTATTAATTAAGGCTAATTATTCGTTCAATAGTTATTTTTTACTGTTTTTTGTTCCCGAAAATCTACAAAATCAAAAGAATATGTCGGGTGGCGTATTGGAGCATGATACGAGAATAGTGGACTTTCGACCCTGGACCTTTCCCCTCCCCGGAAAAATTCCTATGCGCTCTCTGACCATATATACTCAATCCGGGAACTTTTGAATCCTACTACGTATATAAATAATTATTATTATCCTTATTACAAAATATATTTAATATACTAGAAATGTTTTCTAAAAATGTTGTTTATTCAAGTCTGTCAGTGGTATACATATTATTTATTTTGAATGTACTCATTGAACAACTGTGAAGATTTATGGCAATTAGTTTACTGTAATTATTTTGTACATATCTACAAGAAAAAGGAAAATCTAATCAGTTAATATGAAAATAAAGATAATTAGAGTGTGTTTTTCTTTGTCATCCAAGCACTATCATCTCATAAAATATTTCCAGACCCTCAAGAAATCAACGAACTTCCGGTTAAAAACCCTGAGGTTTAAGTCTGTGTGTACAAAATTGATCCAGATTCCATAAAAGATCTTTAAAGTCCTTTTCGTATTAGTAAAAAAGACAAAATTATGTTTAAAAGTATTTACTGTAAAAAGAAAGGAAACAGTTTTATAGAATGTTTCAACTGAAAAACAACACACAAAGGTTTAAAAAGAAGCTGTATTTAAACTTCGAACATAATCTTAGAGTTTTTACACTTGTATTTAAAATTAGCTTTCTATACGAATTTGGATGATAATGCAAGCCTTCATTGTGTCTTGTATCCAGGGACGTAGCTACCGCCGTATCAATGATACGGGGCCCCAAGCTTTAGGGGCCCTAACATGTGTAACTACAGTCCCAATAACAGGGACAGGGCACTCATATCTAAAAAAGGGCCCCGAAGGATTTCGATACAGGGCCCACCAGTACTATCTACGCCAGTGCTTGTATCGCATGAAAAGAATTGACTGAAACAATCTTGAAACATTTAAATGGTAAGATAATATTTCTCCGGAAATTAAAAAGCTGGAAAAAAGAAATTCGGATATGAAATAGAATGTAAAAAAAAACACATTATCTTCTTTTCTGGCATTCAAAGTTAATTTTGGAATCAAAATAAATATAATTTAAATATTTGTTAATTTTTTAAAAATGTATTGAATTTTTTTAAAAAAATGAAAATAACCTTTTTTTTTATGTTGTACATAATTCTTCCAGTATGGCGGTTTTTCGCAAGCCTCTTCAATAGAGGGGGGGTTATATTCTATAAAACATGTAGAGGAAAGCTTGAGACGTAATTTTTATATTAAAAATTAAAAATCTGGTCTATAAGTGATAGATTCAACCCCCATACACCCAGGTTTAATATATTTTATGAATTAAATACATTTTGTTCGAATCAGATGGTATCTTGACTGTTATCTCCCACTATGCAAAAAAGAAAATCTCATACTGATACATATTTCAGCTTGCCACATTTTCTGTATGTCATTTTTGTCTTAATGTACAAAATCAATCATCACTATCAGTTGTCTTATCAATCATCAATAACAGTTGTCTTATCAATCATTAAAGTCATCTCTCTCATCAATCATCAATATTATTTGCAGAGATTTGAAATAATCACTGTATCCCCGCAGTTTAGTTAATTCTTGCTCTAATGAGTTCATGGATTTTCATTTAAGAGGGCTTGAAAATGTTGTTCTCTTGAAATAATTCAGGTTTCGTTAATAAGTTGCATACATTTTAATCAGTCTTGGAATTTGGACGTATATATTTTTCAGTTATGTTGCTTAATACTTAAATAAGCATAATTATGCAACTATTAAATAATAAATGTGATGCAGTTCCCACATGTAGGTAAAATAAAATTAAAACTTCATTTCGTTATCTGGCCGATAGAGCAAACAGAGACAAATGACAGCTCTAATTGAAAAATTTATCGAATTTTTTTATTGAAGGCGGATAAAATAATTCCTGTACACCAGAGTACCATACGAAGCTTACAGAAAAAAGTTTAAGAAATAAAATAAGACAAATGTAATAAAGGATAAATAACTAAAACAAAACTTTATGAATCAAACGAAGTTACAAAATCGAACAAGTACATTACAAAATTAAACAAATAAATAACAAAATCATGAAAAAAATTACAAAATTAAATCAACTAAGTTACAAAATAATGTGAAAATGTAGCTTTACTGGAAACAAGCTAAAAAAAAATAATAAATTAGGAGGCCTATTGATTTTAAGAGCATGTATCTTAACCTTCACAGGCATTTTCTTTTTTCTTTAATTTTGAACAAAAAAAGATGAGATGTTTAACACTTTGCTCATCACCAACATTGCAGTCTCAATGTTTGAAAGGGCACACAGGACTTTTAAAATGACCATAATCAATGAGAATGATTTTAAAATTTGCAAAAAAATTATTACAAGATAGTCTTTACGAAATGGACGGAAAAATTTATTAGTAAAGAATAAGCTGATTGAATATTCGGAGTGTTCCAAAAAGAGACATTTTATATATTTTTCTCTTGTAAATTGATTTTGGAATATTAACTGAGATATCAATCCCTAACTTAATTGCGGATTTATGTCACTAACATTCTTCAGAGTAAGTCCTAATTTCCTCCCCAAAAAATTCATTCCTTCCAGTGCTGGTTTATCCATTGCGGCGGGCGCCCAGAGTCCCGGAAGGATGTGAAAGGGCCCGGGTAGCTGGACTTAACCAGGTTTTCTGGTAATAAATTTCGATCCGCCAGCTCGAAGAGGACCCATAGATCTTCTACCCATAGGGCCCGAAATGAGCTTAAATCGGCACTGATGTTTTCAAACTCCACATTAGATAATTCTTAAAATTGAATAATATTTAGACGTTTTTATGTACATAAAAGATATTATAAAAATAAATTCAATTTTAATTTCTTTTTACCAGTTCTTCAACTCCTCACGATTAGAGTTTTGTGTTAATTATATCAGCTCTTAAAAATCACGCTATTTTAAGACACTTGGCGACTTTATTGCCCGAATCTGACGCCAAACTCACTCTTCAGTAACCCTGACGAGTTAGAAGCTCGTTTCCATGGTGATAACGAAGTTTTATACAAAGTCTGTCACTAATTGAGCTTGTGTAAACAGAGCTTTCATTAAAAGTCTTAATAACCGTGGCTAGAATGCCTATGAGAGAGTTAAATACTCCTCTAGACACCTAATTAAAAGTATGAGAGGTGAATTTTTTCCTCCCTCCGTTTAAGAAGGAAGCAGGTGGAGGAAATAATAATAAAAAAAAAAATGGCGGACCGTCAGTAAACAAATAATTAAATGGCATAAGCCGTAAAGAGAAGGGATAATGTGTGACGAAGAGTAGAAGAGCAAAGGAGCAGATTTAAAGTCAGGGTCTTCAAGTTTTAAAACTCCTTAGCGGTTAAATTAAAATAGATAATTTGCTCTTTTTACCGCTTTTATTTTTCGATTGGGAGCTTCTTTGTATGCGTTTGGGTTAGAATCAGTGAAGTATTTACAGTATTGTCAGATTTTTAGAATGGAACTCCGAAATTAACGCATTTTTAATTTGTTGGGAATGTAGGTTTGAATGGCTAGGGTGTTATCTATCATTAATTATGGTATTGATTTAAAACAGATAGCGATGGAGTGAATAATTATTGTGACTTTTTTCTGAATTATTAAAATATTTGAAGATGAGCTTATAGTACACTAATTTTTTTTCTAACCATACAATTTGTAAAGATCAATTTTATATTATGATTTTTTTCATGTATTGTTGCAAATTTAAGTGTGTGTGAGAGGGGGGAAGTAGCGAACAATTTATTTGAATAAGAAAAGATTTTACGGACAAAGACAAAAGATGGCTACACGAAAACAAATCGACGTAATATTATAACATAGAAATATTATAACAAATTACTTACAAACTATTAAACGCAAATTCCAGAAGCAGCTCTTTAAACAGAAACAGATGAAGTCTCACTTATTTATGGTAGACAATTCTTAGTTTCAAAGGTTCTTTACATTGTCTCACGGAAATTTCGCGGACCCTTCACGATAATTCCTGGTGATATCATATTTTCGTGAGATTTGCCATCAAGGACGATAAAGAGCTACAATTTGGTAACCCTGGACACATCTTCTAGGTTGTTATAATATTATTTTTAAAGTTCACGCTGAGAAGCTAACTTGGCCTGTAAAACTCAATTTTCCCACTAGGAGCACAAGAATTGCAAGGAAAATAACATACATGGCATTTTTCAATACCAAATTTGTAACTTTTGATTTTTACAATAGAACAAGAAGACGCTTCTGCACAGTTGATTTGTTTGTAAACAGTTTTCATTTGATAACTTGTTATGAAAAAAAAAAGCGATATTCATCCCATTATGATATGTTCTTAATAATGTAATTACGCATTCTAATTTTAACTTGTCTTGTAATACAAGTGTTGTTGACTTCATTATTTTACTTGATCATTATTTATTAGACCCTTTATGACTTTTTAAGAGATAATAAGAGAATACATTTTAGACAAAAATATGTGTAACGAAGAAATTTTTTCTACTTGATAAAATAAAATAGTATAAGTGATTTATTTATTTCCAATTGATCTATTAAGTTATTTGTTATCTTAAAATGTTGTACATGAAATGGGTGCGTGATGCATAGTATTCTAATAAGCGACATTCAAGACTACTTTTATTTGAAAACTTTCTTTTTAAATTAGATGTTTAAAAGGTATGCTCGTTATGTTATGAAATCTGCTGTGTTCAGACCTCTTTATGTGGGAAGAGGGTTACTTTTAAAAGACACTCATACGAGAACACCAAGGCGTAATCTCTACACTAAAATGTAAAAATCGGTACTTACGTATTATCGCAACATTCGCCAACTTTATTAATAACTCTCCAAGTTGGCAACCCCGATTTCGTATATGTTGTTTGAGCTAAATTGGGAACCAGATGCTACGTTGCATACAGTAGCGCACACAGGAATTTTCAAAGGAAGGGGGTCCGGGTTGAAAGTTCACATTCTTGTATCATGCTATTTTTGATTTTGTCGATTTTCAAGGAACAAACAGTAAAACTAATTATTAATAAATAATTAGCATTAATTATATAAATTAATCATTAATAAAATATTTAATTAAATTTTATTTATTATATACTTAGAATTTAACCAATTGGAAAAAAATCTAGGGCTTTAGGGGTCCGGACCCCTAAGGTGTGCGCCACTGGTTGATATAATGTCGCCAATAGATTGTGATAATACGTAAGTACCTAAAAATCTGTGGTCTATGGGGGTGGGAAGGTGTACCCTCAGACTCTATCCTTGTGTACTCTACCGGAATTGTTAATTAATTAAAAATTTCTGTTTCCATCAGCATTAGATAACAAAGTGACAAATAGTCGGAAAATTTTATATGCAGTGCAATTGTAATGGATATCAGGTTGGGGAAAATAAATCCATTTTAGGTAGAAGGCTGTAGTGATTGATATCTCAAAAAGTATTAATCAAACAATTTCAGATTTGTGCTTGTTGGAAAGGTGACATTTCGCACTAAAAAATTCTTTTGTTGTTTTTGTTTGGTCTATTTAGTTGAGAGTTACAGAGTGTTAAAAATGAAAAATCAACAAAGAGAAAATTCGATACATTTTACAGTTTTTCTTTAATAAAGGTGAAAATGCAAGCCAGGCCGCTGAAATTGTGAATGGTATTTATGGTCCTGATAGTTTAACAGCCAATTGCACGCAATTTTGGTTCCGTCGATTCCTTTCAGATATGCGCGTCGTCGAAAACGTCTATAAAATCCCAGAAATGATCGAAGTTGACCGGCATGTCGCAGCATCTCCAGAGCTAAAGATAGACCATAAAACAGTTTTAAACCATTTGCACAAAGCTGGATTTTTTTAAAAAGCTTGATGCTTGGGTGGCACACCAATTAACCTAAAAAACATGATGGATCGAATTTTCATCTGTGAAGCCTTGGTCAAACGGAACAAAATTAACCCATTTCTCAAACGGATGGCGACTGGGGATGAGAAATGGGTCACATACGACAACATTATGTGAAAACAATCGTGGTCAAAACGCGGTGAAGCAGCTAAAGGTGACCAAACCAGGAAGATTCTACAGTACATTTGGTGGGAAAGCAATAATTTATTATGAGTTGCTTCCGTGTGACCAAAGACTAAATTTGAATCTCTACTGTCAACAATTGGACCGTTTGAAGTGAGCGATTGACCAGAAACGGCCAGAATCGACAAACAGGTAAGGTGTTGTATTCCAACAGGATACCTCGACTTGTAGAAACTATAGCGACTCGCCAGAAAAAAAGGTTGGAAAGTTTTCATGCATCCACCATATAGGTCGACCTGGCACCAAGCGCTTACAATCTGTATCTTGCATTGTAGAACTTCTTAAGTGATGAAATTTACATCAAGAGAATGTGAAAATCGATTACTGGAGTTTTTCACCAACAAGAACCAAAACTTCTATGAGAGAAACATTCTGAAGCTACCAATAAAATGGTAACAAATTATGGAACAAAACGGTGCTTATATGATCAAATTGGTAATCCGAATCACATTATACGAAGTCTTAACCCCTTCAGGACCATGTACACATATATGTGATCACTTCGGAAAACAGGGTATCATATGTGAGATAGCGTTTTCCCCATTCTGAATCTCGTGATCACACAGGTGTTATCTGAATTTTGAACTTATGGAATTTGGAATGATTATAAACTATAAATTTTGGAGTATTTCTTACAGTAATGATTTCATATGAATTTTAAAATGGAGTTAGGCTTAACAGGAAAAACTGCCTGTTCCTGAAGGGTGTTGCCTTAAAAGGCAAGTTTATGAATGAATGAAGACAACTTCATTATTACATGAAGGTATTGGGCTGTAAAGTATATCATTCGTTATAAAAATCGCTTTCGAATCACGTTCATGATTAATACAAAATGCAAAATATTGCGCATTGTTTATTCAATGGGGTAAATAAGCTTTGAGATGTGTATATTTAGTTATTTAAAATTACATAAAAACTTTTGAAAATAATGTGGAAAAATAGGTGATATGTCTTCGTTTGATGGGCGTTAGCTTGAATATGATTCGAGTTCAAAAGATAATTTGAAAATTTGTTCTATTTCTAGGAACCTGTATAAAATATAAATTAATCCTTTTTTTAAAAAAATTACATGGCCTTTTCACCATATAATTCACTGAACTTTCATAAGCCACTTTTACACTTCCAAACGATGAAGCGAACAATGATCTTGGAAAACTTGTAAGCAATATAATACAATCTTCCCTCTACAAAATATTATAATAAACTCTTATAAATATGATATATATCATAAAAATCACAAAAATAAGTAACCATATTCGTTTTCTTCTTTATAAAATTACAAGCTAAGTGTGTTAACATACATTAATTTGAGAAGAACATTAAATATTAGAGATTTCAAGCAGACGATTTTAAACCTCTTTGAAAAGACAAAATTTCTTAAACAAGTAAATAAACACCCGAACGAAATTTAAAAAAGAAAACGAAAAGAAATAGAACTAATGACACTAACAAGCAAGCGATGGGAGAGCAAGTGTGTTTCTTTAAAATTACCGGTGAAAAAAAAAGGAAAAAAAAAATCGTTCAAGTTCTCTAATTTCGCTTCTCCTGAGCTACCGACAAGGCCACCAATACGATGTGCAAAACGAATTAGTTTTGCGACGACAGTAGCAGCTACTGCTCTCAACCGTAACTGAATCGAGAACGCGGCATTAAAAATAAAAGCAGCAGCGCCAAGAGCAAAAGGAAATGTCTGGAAGGAGCTCAAAAACTCGGGGAATGCGGAGAAGACACTAAATGGACTATGGTTACAGTTACACTGGGAGGGGAGAGGTGCTCAAGAAGTCTCTGATTATCACTAACAATCTCTAAGACAGGATGGAACGTAGCCCATTCGTCAAAGGCAATTGCTTTGGCTTCGTGGGAAGCTGAAAAAAGTACCACTTCTTTGTACCACCATCGGCGCGGGCTCTTTAAGCACTTCTTCGTCAAAGAGTATTTTAGTTTGTTGAGTCAGACTTAAGGTGTATTAGAAAAGGTAGTCTCATTTTCATTTGAATTTCGCATCTTTTTTAATTGGTGGCTATTAAACAGATGGTGTACAATTTTCAAGAATTAGTGTGGTTAAGTTTTCTAGAATAGTCTGTGTCGGTTTTTATTTGTAACCGAACTTACGTATATGAATTTTATTTTATGTAATTAAGGTGACTGACTAAGTTCCAAACCATAATTTTGAAAAAGGGTGCAAATGGATAACTTTTTGATATTTAGTATCAATTGAATTTGAATAGACACAAAATTGTCTTAAGAATATTATTAATAGAAAAAACTATGTAAATGTAATTTTTTTTAGCAAAAAATAAAGAAAGAATGACATATTTACAAAACACGTTGTTGTTTATTATACCACCTGATCGACTTACTATCAGGTCAAAGCCCGCGAAATTCATCGTGACCGGGGGCTACATTTATGTCTATCGTTTGCCGTAGCTTTGAGAACCATACATGTGACAGTGCGATTTGAATCGATTCTACCCCAATTTTAAGGGAGAACACCCTGAGGGTGGTCAGAGGCCTGGCACCTGATCGACAGTAATATCAGGTCAAAGCCCGCGAAATTCATCACGGCAGGGGGCTACATTTACGTCTATCGTTATCCGTAGCTTTGAGAACCATACATGTGACAGTGCCATTTGAATCGATTCTACCCAATTTTAAGGGAGAACACCTTGAGGGTGGTCTGAGGCCTGGCACCTGATCGACAGTAACATCAGGTCAAAGCCCACGAAATTCATCACGACAGGGGGCTACATTTACCTCTATCGTTATCCATAGCCTTGAGAACCATACATGTGACAGTGCCATTTGAATCGATTCTAACCCAATTTTTAAAGAGAACACCCTGAGGGTGGTCAGTCTCTCACCCCTCTAATCCTTCTACCAACCTCACGATAGAATTTGAAGTTTGAGGGGGTGTTTTAAGTACCCCCATGCCACGATGGCACTGTACATTTAAAAACATCCATGCCTTCTCCGGAATTCAAACCCAGGACCAACGACACAATAGACAGCGTCACTATCTACTATACCGGATAAGCGGCTTTTACAAAACATTCTCCTTTTATGAAAAATGCTTCTATAAGAATATTATTTAGCCTGTATATAGCTACAATTTCTATTACGGAGTTGAAGTAAAATCTTTGAAAAATTCGTATTATTTTCACGGTTACGAACAATTGAAATGTAATGGGCGTTTTTTTGCGAAAATTTTTCAACTCTGATGCAGTACATACAATATTAAAAAATCCACTCCTAAATTACTTATTTCAAAAATTTTCGTTCAACCGTGGTATAGAAGTTTTAGATATGATTGACAAAATATTATTATTATAAATTTTTTAACAAACTAGTATGTGGAAAGCGACCTCTGGCGGACAATTCTAGAAACCATCAGTCGAGAGGTTGATGTCGAGACATATGAATATAGAGTAGAAGTTTGCTAAATATGGAAGTTTCCGCAATTGTCTTTATTGTAACTCTAAATTTTAATGTTCTTTGATGTCTGTCATTGTAATATTTAAGTGTCATATTAAACTCTTCAACCAAAGATGTTTGGCTGCCTACTGTCTATCACAAAAGCATTTTTCAAAAAAGGAGAATGTTTTGGAAATATGTCGTTCTTTCTTCATTTTTCGCCAAAAAAATAGCATTTAGATAATTTGCTTTGTAATAATACTCGTAAAACCCTTTTATATGTATATATTCTAATGCAAATGATTCTATATAGATAAAAAACGAGTCTTACAGTAGTCGCATATGATGTGTAACATCTGACATGTTATCGTGGTAAATGCGCAATATTAACTTTTTTCCTAAAAAAAAAATTTTCCCACGCGTGGGTATGATTGGAAATAATCTTCTATCAAATAATTATATCTTTAATGAAAATTGTATTTAATTAACAAAAGGAGTAATGCAATTTTTATCAAAAATAATTATTCTTGTTCAATTTGGGGAAGAGCGGAGACAATAGACTTATGATAACTAAAATATGACACAAATACTTGTGATTTCAAAGCATTTAAAAACCGTTGAAAAACAGTGTCGATAACAGTAGCAGTCGAAACATTCTAATTTGTGTTCATTTCGAGCTTGAGTTCATCATTCATAAAAGCTATGAACGGCTCAGCTTTTGGCAAACTGAAGTTAAAGTTAAAATCACCACTCAAAATCAGGGGAAGTGAGTGATAATTTTTTTAAAAGAGCAGAACCACCTTCGTTATATGGTAAATGTACAAAATGTAGGAAATCTTTAATTTTTTTTTAACCGTTTGATTCGAAGAAATATATACGACCACCGAAATCACTGTTTGTCCATTTTCAAATAAGCATTCGTGCCGCACTTATGTCCCCAATATCATGACTAACGGATTTAGAGTCGAGTGCTTGATGGCTACTAGAGTTGGACCCCCATGCGAGGGTAGCGAAAAGACACAGCCACGCACTCTCTTTGGTCAAATCAAGTAGCGCGTGCTTACGTCACATCCTGTTACACACATCCGTCACTTTTCACGAAATCATTCCCAACAAATATCCAGCAACCAAGAGGAAAGATGTTACACATCAAAAAAAGATCCATTTATGCTCTTCAAAATCACGGAAGCAGATGTGATATGCAATTTCCCTAGAATTAAAGTGGCGAGTTGTCTGTGTTGCATTTTGAATGTAATTAAACTTACTTGTATGAATTTTACTATTTTATCTTATTTTAATTAAAAATAACTTTTTTTCTTTTTTATTCCACCTTTTTCCATTCTTTTGAAGCCCCATTTTCGTTTTTTCAATGCCTTATTTGTACGTGACGGTATCCTTTCCTGGTTAATTTATATAATGATGATAATTAAATAAGCTTAACCGAATCACACACATTGTTTTTGCAGAATTAGATTATAAAATAATGAGGAAGAAATACAGTTAAAACTGAAATACTCTTGCAATATGTGTAATCAAACCGTTTTCAATTTTTAATTTTGGCAAAAAATTATCTGATTTAATTATGATTAATGATAGTTTCTTTCAAAAATTATGTATAATGAGGGAATAATGTCCAGTGAATAAGAAAGCTTCTTTAAAAATAATACCGTTATTATTATTTTTTTTAAATATTTTAACCTTATATTCTAATTATGAAAACGCCTTAGAAATGTATTCCCCAAAATACAATACTCATTAAAGAAATTATACTTGCTAACTAGATTATAGAGTTTTATTTCCAAAATTCACTCGTGCAAAGAATGGGTACTTTCAGCTAGTTAAGTAATAAATGTTTCATAAACTTATGATGCAATAATCCTTCTTTTTTATTGTAAATGTTACTGTATTTTGGAAGAATTACAAATCACAGGCAATTAATTATCAAACAAATATATTGGATAATTACTTGAATTTTCCGATATTTTTCTTGGAAGTTACAAAAAACATTGCCCCAAAAGGAGATCTCGTATTTGAATTTTACAATTTTTTTTGCGAAAAATCTACATTTTAACTAGGTAGCATTAAGTTACGATAATAGCAACAATTTTTTTTTTCCAATCGCTTCCGTTTAAGTGAAGTGAGAATTATAATTTAGCTGAAATATTATCGAAATTTTTTATAAAGAGTTTTCAGTAATTCAATATGCTCGATAACTGATATCTGACCAATGAGTTTTTCAATATTCTGAGTAATGACTTTAACGTCTGAATTTGTCTTTTACAAAAAAAAAATTATTACATCTTTTGAACTATAAGTACTTTTATAGATTTTAGATACAATGCATATCAAGTTATCTGCAGCCAGGGATGTCTTAAGGCATGGGCCAACTGAGCCCAGGGCCTCGCCCTCCGTGGGAGCCTCGTTTCATTCTCGACTCTATCTTAATAAGATTGTAACGTCGTCAGTAGTTAGCAAACAAGAAAATTTGTCACAGCCTCATTTTAAAATTAAAACAGTATTTAATAGCTTCATATGTTGCTAAGATAATAAATATGCCAAGCCGGGCGGACAGTCTTTCCACGGGAGTTCAATCCCTTTTTTCCGAAAGGCACTCGCTATTCCTTTTTCTTTCAGGGCTCCTATCCAGTTTGTCTCCTTCAGGGGCTCTATCTCTCTGTTTCCATCCAGGGCTCCATCTCAAGTTTTTTTCCTCTCCGTCCCAGGCCAAAATTAACTTGCCTTTTTAAACACCAGGGCGGATTCACCACACGCCCTCGTCTTCCCCATTGGCGGGCCAAAAAGGTCTGCCCTCATCCCCGGAGCCACTTTCGTCTCCCATTTGCGCGGCAAACACAAACACATTCCTCGTCTGTCACCAGATCAAAGGGCGCCATAATTCTCATCCAACTTCTGAAACTTCCATTCATCTCACCACCTGGGCCTTATAGCCCTATTCTCTGAAGCACCGACTTTCATACAGGCTTCGCCTATCACGTCAACCTATTGTCACCGGCATTCTTTAGCCATTGTAGAATTCCAGACTACGATGTCTGTGCTTGTCGAGGCCAGACAATACACGACAAACCCCATAGCCACGTATTCTTGTCACCCAACGTCTGTTTGGGGCCATAAAACTTCAGATGAATAGATGGGTGAGGTTCACCCCAATCGAAGACGTCACAAGATCATGATCCGGATAATTTTAATGGTAAATATTATTTCCGTACATATTCTCCGAAAAACAGGGAATTTTAAACTATATGTCAATTGGCAAAAGTGGTAGGACTGTATTATTATGTGATGACCATTATCTATGTCTTGGCCTAGGTCTAGTACCATAAACAATCATTCAACTCATTTAGTCGAAATGCGGCCATCGGTCGAGCCGGTTTGTGCCTAGGGCAGCGTTTCTGAAACTGTAGGTACCCCCTTGGAGAAAATAACTGTACGAGGGGAGGGGCGAGAGTATATTGAAAAGTCTAAAACAAAAGATTATTTTAAAAAATTATTAATTTACTGAAAGTAAATAAAATACATTCTGACATAATAAAAACAAAATACACATTTACACTGATATAATATACTTATAAATGTATCAATACTACACAATGTATTTGATAATTAATTTAACAATACTAAGTTAAGAACAAGTTTAATTATTACCAGCGGCCCCATTGTCTTGTGAAAGATAAAATTATATAAAAAAATTACCCCTATCTTGATAATTTGTTCGGTTTATAATTAATCTTTTAATTGCCGATTAAAAGTTACGCAATTCGCTCCCAATGCCACCGGACGCACTGTCAAGGTCCTTTTATTGCATTCCATAGCTTTCGGAATACTTTTATGGACAGCAGTGCACAGAAAAGATCGCACTTCTGAAAGACGTATATATACGTCCGGAAGGAATAATGCTTTGGCTGAGTGAGATGTTTATATACGCCGATGGAACAAGAGGTTTAAGTCGTATTATAGCCTTAGCATCAAAGTATAGTATAATTGAATTCAATACATTGTTATTGCATGGAGGGGGGGGCGATGAAAATTATGATTGAATATTGGGTAGCAAATATTGAAAGTCTGAGAAGCACTGGCCTAGGGTTAAGAGAATGTGAGTCATACACATTTATTTGTTTCAAACTACCGTTTGTACAAATATTTGACAATGCATGCTGTATAGTGTCCACTTTTAACCCTTTAAGGTATCCGACTACGTTCGGAACCGTGATTTTAAAAAAGCGCATAAATGGATAATTTCCATGATATTTAGTGTCAGTTAGATTAGAATACAAATATAAAATTGTTTTAAGAACATTTTGACAAAAAAAATTACTTAAATACAATATTTCGGCAAAAAATTAACAGAATAATTTTTTTTCCCAAATGTTCTCCTTTTTGTGAAAAATGCTTCTATTATAATAATATTTTGCCTGTATAGCTCAGACACTCTGTACAGAGGCTCAACCTAGAATTTTTGAAATATATATGTAACTTAGAAGTGGGTTTATCCATATTTTACGACAACAGGGGAGAGCAATTTTAGAAAAAAAACGCCAATAATTATTTAGAATTGGTTGTAACTCTGAAAATAATGTAAATTTTCAAAAATTCTAGTTGAGGCATATAAACCTGAGGAAATATATACAAACAAATATTCAAAAGGAAAGGCTAAAAATTGTTCTGGGATGATTGCAAAGCCTCTGTTTAAAATAATTTTTTTGTCAAAATCGCAAACTGATTTTATACTACAATCTAAGTAACACCCAAATGTCATGACATTATCCGTTTATGCTGCTAAAATCACCGATTTCAGTATGATCGAATACCTTAACTGTCAGGATATTTTGATGGTTGGGTACACAAAAGGTGTCCAAATCTTTTTGAACTAAAGAACTTCTAACCTCTAACCTTTGAGTCTTCGGTAAAGTGCTGCCATTTATTGAATTGGTGCACATTTAACTTTTCCCGAGGAATCAGTCGGGTTTGACAGAGATGAAGCCGAAATAAACATCTCCATTATATGTTCGGGTAGAGCAACCTGATGCTCAAAAAAAGGTACCTAGGTAATACTCGGGCATTGACATTTTCGAACACCAGTGCTGTGCTGAGGATTATCTCGAGCATGACAATTAAAAGGTTAAAGATCTCAAGTAGGGCCTACTTTTGCACAGGAACCTAAGACCTTAAAAATCAAGTTTTTTCTGGGCCAAGGGCCTTAAAAAGTTTTGAGACGTCACTGTGTACAGCTTCTTCAAAGAACTGGATTACAGAGGAGGAAAGAATTATTAGAATCTACCGTCAGGAAAAAAAATATTTGTTGTTTTTTCATCCCCGTATGATCCTATTTAACCTTTCTCTAAATAATTTCCTCCCCCTCAGAAAATTCTTAAATCCTCACCACTCATTACTTGTACTAAAGATTATACCAGCAGAAGGAAAATCGTCTCCAAATAGCAACATCTTCGAAACGCTCCGGAAATTTAAGCAGAAGGAATTTTGAGGAAAAATTTCCCATCTTGTACATTAAATACCGCACGATGTTATACCTCGCATAAAACTGTCTGCACTCGCATATCACTGGAGTACAAAATTCAACCCTGAAAAAGTCCAAAGCTATTTTTTCATCAGAAAAGTGTCAGAGACAGCGACGAAAAAAGATCTGGAGACAAAGTTAAAGTAGCAGCTAGGATGAAAAAAAATCCAGTAGCTGGCTTCTAAGGACTCGGGCCATAAAACTCAAAGCCCCTTCTTTCTGTCTTTTTACTTTTTTTTTTTCGTTCTTAAACCCTTATAACCCATTTTTTTTTATCTTCTTGTTCTTCTTACAGCTGCTGTTGGGCAACAGGCCTTAAGTTTATGGACCCGGGCGTAACTTATTCCGGTCGGGGTTCTTCCGAACCTGGGGATGGGACTTGGCTTAATTAGAGTATTTTTAGTGTCTTTCGACTTAAGGATTGCTGAGGTTTGACTTCATTAGAAGTAACGGAGCACATGCCAGAGGATCTACGAGGAGGGGGGATTGGACGATTTACAATGGCAATTTTGACAACAATGTAATTCACTTCCGGTGTTAAACAAATGGTTACGACATTTACCAAACAAGAGCACAGGAGACATTTTACTCAACTTAAAAATCAAGTCATTTTCTAGTTTACGTCGCTTTTTAGCTCAGTGCTTCTCAAACTTTCCATATTGGTGACGAAATATTCAATCCTAATTTTCACCCCTTCCCTTACCATTGAATAAGAATGTACTAAATTAAATAACACTATACTTTGACTCTAAAGCAGAGGTTCCCAAACTGTTTTGTCTCATAGACCCCTTGCCATGTTTTTCGGTTTGGGGTAGACCCCTACTTACGTAATAATGAATTTTTGCAAATTTATCAATTAAATGGCTTTTGACTACTGGTAGAGAGCTATACTTAATTTAAAAGATTTAAATTTCTAACTATAGGGAAGTACAGTGTTTAAAATTTAAGAAACATTTGTTAGTTAATTAAATTAAAATTTAATTAATAGATAAAATAACTGTTACTTGACGTAACTGAGCTACAAACAAATGTTTTTAATGGGAGGGATAAGCCTGGTGCTTCCGAAATTGATGATATTCGTCTTTAAATTTTATTTTATGATCTTCCTAGTGTTTATTCTGATCAGTTCCTTTTATATGACATTTATCATTTCTTTCAATATGACCATATGAATTCATTTGCTCCTGTAGTATTCCCATAGTCAAAGCATTCTCAAACCTAGCTCCGAAATCAGAATGAATAAAGGGCATTTAAAAGTTGAACGTAGGTTAGAACGTCCTTTTCCTGGCAGATTATATGCGACAAATTGAGAAACTAGGAAAATTCGAGACGTCCAATATTATACTTCTTAGCTTTATTCTGGCAAGAAAAGCCTAAATGATGGTCCTTGTAACTACAAATTAGCTTCGTTAAATTTAGTAAATAAATCTCTTAAATAGGTCAATCTGTAGTTTCCACTTGATTAAATTTTCTTTTAAAATTAAAGGCATGATCTGATTTAATTAGAGTCACTGTCGTAAACCCCCATTTACACCTCATGGACCCCCAAATTATTTTTTCGCGGGCGTCGATCTCTTGCAGGTTGTCATAGACCCCTGGGGGTATATATAGACCACTGGGAATCACTGCTCTAAAGCTACAATACGACTTGAACCTTTTAAGTGCCACCGACGTATATAAACGTCTCTCTCAACCAAAGCTGTAATTGCCCCGGACGTATATATAGGTCTTTTCGAAGTATGATCTTTTCTGAGCTATACTGTCGCAGGTATTTTGAAAGCTTTGGAATGAATAAAAGAGACAGCAGAAAGTGATTGCGAAAGATTTTTTTTTTTTATTTCAGAGCATTTCTACTTATTTATTTCTTCTTCTCCTCCTTCCTCCTCCCCAATATATCACATACGCTCGCCTACGGTGGCAGAGAGCATTGAGGAGCGAATCGCCTAACTTTGAATTGGTAATTAAGAGATTAATTATAAACCGAACAAATTGTCAAGATAAATGTTAATTTTGTATATAACTTTATATATGACAAGCCCATGGGGTCACTCGTAATTATTAAATTTGTTCTTAACTTAGTATTATTAAATTAATTATAAAATGCATTGTGCAGCACTGATACCTTTACAAGGCTTTTTTAGATAAATGTAAATGTGTATTTCATTTTTTATTACATCACAATGTTATTTATTTATTATTTTTTTTGTATGCTTACTTTCCGTAAATTAATAATTTTCTTAAATATTTTTTCAACTTGTCTATATGCTCACGGCCACCACGTACAGTAATCATGCACCCACCCCCCAAGTGGGCACGCCCCACAGTTTGAGAAACGCTGATTTAATCCATTCAGGACCGAACGATTTTTCCTTTCACACCTAACTCTATTTAAATATTCATATAAAATCATTACTGTTCTAAAATATGCTGAAATGTATGCGTTATAATCATTCTAAATTCAGATCACACCGGTGGGATCTAGGGCCTCCGAGCCGGAAAACGCTGTCTCACATATGATACAGTGTTTCCTGAAGTGGTCCACATGTAAGTGATCATGATCCTGAACGGGTTAAGCCATACGAAAACACCATGGACTCCTTTTCGTACAGAGCATCCTCCCCCTGTGTATTTTTACATAAACCCTCCGTAATGAATAAAAGTAACCTATGAGTTATGTACGTTAACATTGGCGCTTCTTTCTTAGCGCATTAAATCGTTTTAATGCATAAATCATAATTATAGTCTTAAGTATTACATGAAATTACAGTCAAACCTCCTTATAACAAACCTCTATATTGCGAATTTTTCTATGTAACGAACTTTTTCGGGGAACCAAGAACATTTCACGATTACCTTCGTAAAATAACTTCCCAATAGCGAAGTACATTTTCTATAGAACGAATTTTTGAAGTATTTCTGGACTTTTTGAGTTATTCCCACTTTTAGCACGTGTTATGGTGGTCATAAATCTTGAACTGGTTTTATGAGGTGACAAACTCGCCGAGAGCAATAGAATTCTGGGCATTTCATCCAAGAAGAGCAACCCTTAACCCCCAGTTCACTGAAAACATCTTCGATATCCTCTTTCACCCTCACCGTTTATTTGTAGTATTGATCAGCCGTACTGGTAACTTCGTTTCTAGTAGCTCGATATTGTCAAAATTAACTTGCGCATAAAAAAAAATGTAATTTTTCCCCAAAGAGTGGATAAAGGATTCAAAACTTTTCTTGCATTTTTTTTTTTTTTTGGTAAGATATATAAAAAATAAATATATATTAATTTAAAAGAAATAAATGTGAATAATTAATTTTTTTTTAATTTATAGTGTTTATGAATTAAATTTTTTTTTATGTGGTTTATATAAAGAAAATTGAAAGATGAACCTCTATATAACGAACTTTTTTTCGGGAGTTCGCTACTTCGTTATATAGGGGGTTCCTTACTATAATATGATTTTTCAAAAGGGGTCTTCGGACTTTTTAACTCATGGAATTCTAAAAACTATAAAGTGTTTTCGGGAAAAACCATTTCATTTTCAGAATACATTTTAAAGTAGATCAACATGTTGCAGGTTTTTCATGCGTTGTAAAAAGTATTGTATTTGTTATTAAAAAAATTTAATACAATGTGTTAAAAATTCATTCATTTTTAACATTAAGCCTCGTAAGACTAAGGCTGTGGGTTTGGTTCCGGCTGAAGTCGATAGATTTTTTGGATACGAAAATCGTATCCAGATATGGCACATAATATGGCACGCATGCCATATGATTATATGGCATGTGTTGAGTATCAATATTTGGCTCTGCTACTCTCGGCAAAAATAAATCAAGACAATATTTAGCCTCCGACGAGAGCTTGAATTGAATAAATTCATGCGTCGAAAATTTGGTATCGAGAGCCACTTTCTCACATTTGGAGACTTCCGGTGTCTGCAAAGGTTCATCAGAAGGTTGCGTGTTCAGATCACGTCCGGTCCCTGGGAGGAAAAGGGTTTGTTCGGGGTTTCCGTTCCGAACGCAAGTATGTAACTAATCACGCCAAAACGATCGTCAACGCGTGATGTTGGTACTAGTTCATATAGATATCACACCGCCACAGGTCTATGTTGAACTTTTTTTTACCAATGAAAAGTCTTGTCTGCCTGTGTGCACTGTTTAACAAGCCCTGTAAAAAACCAAAAAATTTCCCCTCATTACTTTCCAGTAATATTTTCCACTACAATTTTTTTTAAGTTGACAATATTATTGATTTTTAATCAGAAGAAGTCTAGTAAATGGCCTTCAACATTTATATAAAAATGCAAGTAAATCCTTTAAGGTATCCGACTACGTTCGGAACCGTGATTTTGCAAAAGCGTATATATAAATGGATAATATTTATATTTAGTGTCACTTAGATTAGAAAATGTATATAAAACTGTTTTAAGAATAGTATTACAATAAAAAATTATTTAAGGACAATATTTTGAGACAAAAAATGAACATAGAATGACCCATTTTCAAAATATTCTCCTTTTGCGAAAAATGCTTCTATTGTAATAATATTTTGCCTGTCTATAGCTCAGACCTCTGTACAGAGGCTCAACTAGAATTTTTGAGATATATAACTTAGAAGTGGGTTTATCCACGTTTTACGGCAACAGAGGGGAGAAAGTTTAAGAAAAAAACGCCGATAATTATTTCAAATGGTTATAACTCTGAAAATAGTGTAAATTTTTCAAAAATCATAGTTGAGCCTCAGTAGAGAGGTCTGAACTATATACAGGCAAAATATTATTACAATAGAAGCATCAAAAAATAGAACATTTTGAAAAAGATTATTCTAAAACTAATTTTTGCGAAATATTGTATTTAAATAATTTTTTTGTCAAAATGCCCTTAAAAAAAATTTTATTCATGTATTCTAATCTGTGACACTAAATATCATGAAAATTATCTATTTATGCGCTTTTTAATATCACCGTTCGAACGTAGTCGGATACTTTTATACTACGTTCGAACCTGATTTAAAGCGTATAAATGGATAATTGTCATGATATTTAGTGTCACTTAGATTAGAATACTGTATAAATTATTTTAAAGGGCATTTGACAAAATTATTTAAATACAATATTTGACAAAAAAAAAACCTAGAATAATTTTTTTTCCAAATGTTCTCTTTTTGTGAAAAACTCTATTATATAATATTTTGCCTGTATATAGCTCAGAACTCTCTACAGAGGCTCAACTAAATTTTTTAAAAATTTACATAATTTTAGAGTTACCACCCATTTAAATAATTATTGGCGTTTTTTTTTCTTAAAATTGCTCCTCTGTTGTCGTAAAATATGGATAAACCCACTTCTAAGTTATATATTTCAAAAATTCTAGTTGAGCCTCTGTACAGAGGTCTGAGCTATATACAGGCTAAATATTATTATAATAGAAGCATTTTCACAAAAGGAGAACATTTGGAAAAAATTTTTCTAAGTTAATTTTTGCGAAATATGTATTTAAAAAAATTTTATGTCAAAATGTCCTCAAAACAATTTTATGCATGTATCTTATCTAAAAATGACACTAAATATCTAAAATTATCCATGTATGCACTTTTAAAATCTGGGTTCAACGTATCGAAAACCTTAACCCTCTCTCTGACAGTCTTGAACAGCAAATTTTGGCAATAATTTATATATTTCTAAATAAGGTAGACATTTTTTTCCGATGATATCCCGGATTATTAGCTTCTCGATTGATTATTAGCACTCTAAGTCAGTGGCGCACATAGGAATTTTTCAAAGGAGGGGGACGGGGGCGAAGTCCACCATTCTTGTTTTAATGCTCGAATACACCACCCACTGCATTCTTTTGATTTTGTCGATTTTGGGGAACAAAAAATCAGTGCAAAATTAACTATTGAATAAATAATTGGCATTAATTAATAAAATTAATTATTAATGACAAATTCTTAATAAAACTTTACGTACTATATTCATAGAATTATAATCAATCGAAAAAAAATCAAGGGCTTTCAGGGAAGGGGTTCCAGACCCGCTCCTTCAGGGCTGCGGTAGCCCAGTGGTCAAGGTATCGGATCATGGCAGGCATGTTATGAGTTCGAGTCCAGTACCACTAAAGACCCGCCGTGCAGGGGAGTGATGTACGCTAAATCTGCCAAGAGTTCAAACGTTCTCCGGTTGGTGTGCTGTGCTAGTTAGGAGAGAGGGGTGCCAGCTCAGGTGTCGTCCTCGTCACTTGACCATGGTTCAAAATGACGAGATCCGTCGCCAAAAGCCCCCGTGTAGCTTAACAGTGCGACGTTAATATTCACTCACTCACTTCCGCTCCTCCACCTTGTGTGCGCCATTGCTCTAAACCAGTAGCGCACACAGGAATTTTTCAAGGGGGGAGGGTTCTGGGTCGAAAGTTCGCCATTCTTGTACCATGCTCTTTTGATTTTGTCGATTTTCGGGAACAAAACACAGTAAAAAACTAATTATTGAATACATAATTAGCATTAATTAATAAAATTAATCATTAATAACAAATACTTAATTAAATTTTACGTACTATATACTTAGAATTATAATTAATCGGGGGGAAAATCAAGGGCCTTGGGGGTCCGGACCCCCTTCCCTTGTGTGCGCCACTGCTCTAAACTGATTATGAGGGGAAAAACTGGACGACTTTTCTGGAGATGAAAATAGCTGTCAATAATAAATTAAAATGACAATGATAAATTTGGGAAGGGGCAAAACATATGGTTCCATTCACAACCTAAGTGCAAAACTAAAAGAAGAATGCACAGATGTTCGATTGTAAATCAAAGCCCTTTTCCCCTGAAAAAAGTTTGTTTACTTCATTATTTTGCTGACCCCTCCTTAACCTTGAGAAGAGTCCAATTCAATTCCGACCCCCTAAGTAATAAAAGGGAGAAAGTGTAATTGGATCTCTGGCTTGGTCAGCTTACTTCTTCTGTCATAGGAAGTGTCATTTTCCATATGACCACGTGGCTCCACCAAGGAAAGTTAAAGGAGTGTTAAACAAAAGGAAATAACTTACTCCAAAAAGAATAGATTTATATCTCTGATTGATTATGCCCTACACCAGGGTCACTAACTTTTGACAGATCAGTGCAAAATTGTCAGTGAAACAAAATAATGAAGGTGTCCGATAGCCATTTACAGAGGTTCGCATTTGTTTGTGGTCACCTCGATTTTTGGAACTTACTTACAAACAACATCTAAATCTCTTCAAAATTTATTTTCATATAAACTTTCTTTTATCTATAATACAGCTCACATATTGTAACGGAAAAAAAATTCAAAATATTTTTATGAAAAAAATTAATTTATCGAAAAACGTTAAAAATTATCTCATAAAAGTTAGTGTAAAACAAGAAATGGATTTAAGATATATATAAAAAAAGACATCACAATGAATCTGTCATGATCCATGCTCTAATGAACATTTTCTTTGCAAAAGTGTGAAATAGCTCATAAACACATTTGAAGATTAATATCTTTCATATTGTCTTTGTTTAATAACAAGAAGCAGGACGTACACTCGGAATAAAACTTCAGATATTAAAAGAGTATTCCAGTATTAAAATAAGTTTTAGTGTTTTAGTACTTAACTTAAGGCCGGTCTTCGCGTAATGTTAAAAAACAGAGAACCCGCATTTAGAATATTTTTTAAATAGAAAAGTGCTCCGACACTAATATTAAAATATTAAATTTTGGCTTCGCTATCATGTGGCAAGCAGCATATTTTTATCAAACTACTCATTTTTATCAAAATTCATGCATTTTTTTCGTCTAGCATGCATTTTGCAATTTTTTCCCTCCTATGCCGTAATGCTAAATGAGCTACTTCTTTACATCCATAAAATAAAAAGTTACTAATTCATGAAATACAATTGGACCTCTATTTAACGAAGTCAGTAAATCCCGAAAAAAGTTCGTTATGTGGAAAAATCGACTTTAGAAACGACATAAAACAAATTTCAAATTCATAAACACTATATATTATTAAAAAAATAATTATTCATATATATTTTTTGTTTTTGTTTTTGTAAAGTAATATCGATTTATTTTATAAATTTAATCCATCAAATCAAAAAGAAATTTGCAAGCAAAAAAAAAAACACATTGACAGAAATGCATTGTATTTTTTTCAACTTTAAAAAATAATTTTATATTGTATTGTGTATTAATGAATTTTAATGACATTTTCTCATTTTAAGTCTACAAGTAATTTTAAACATACTTTATTCTAAAACCAGTAATTTTTAGCATACAAGCGTCCTTAAGTTTAACTTACTGATAAAATCTGTTAAATTTATTTGAGTTTTTTTTATATATGAAAACTACGGCAATATTTTATTGCTCTAGGTGAGTTAGGCACCTGGTAAAACCAATTCAAGGCCCTTGATTACAATCAAGTACGTACAAAGAGAGAATAATTTGAATTATTCAGAAATATTTTTAAAATAAGGAGGAAAAAAATTCAACACTTCGCATTTTGAAGGTTATTTTACGAAAAAATAGTAAAATTTTCTCTATGTTCCAGGAAAAAGTTCGCAAAATAGAAAACTTCTCTAAATAGAGGTTCGTAAAATGGATATCCGACTGCATTTCGAAGTTTAACAGATGTATGAAATGATTAACAGACGTATGCATTAATTTTTTTCAGGAAAATTGATATATTCTTATGTCGTTTAATTCATCTATTTATCACAAAAAGTATTGAAATATTTTGTAAATACATTATACTGAATCACTTTGATCACGCCTCAACAGCCATTGGTTGTTACCTTCCTCTTTGACATCAAATAATTCGATTAAAAATATAATTTTCCGTTTATATCGTAATTGAATTTTCCTGATTTATTTAAAATAACTGTATTATAATTTCTCTCAGAGTTCAATAATTATTACGAGTGAGTTCCAAAGAAGACAGAAGTAACAGTCTTTTTAAATAAGTAATTATTTATATCCTAATCTAAGAGTAACCGATGAAAATTCCGCGAATTTCTTTCCAATTTGGTAATATTTTTGAGCTTATAAGCGTACTTTTCTGCATTGATTATTTTAACAAAAGCAAATAAAATAAATTTAAATTCCTTGTAATCTATTTAAAAATGATTTGTATATTCCAAGGAAATGGAACATTTTTTTTTTATTAATTGCATTTTTAAGAAATGAGTGATGGTATTCGAGAATCCAGATATTTTTATATCGATATATTGTACACATTTTTTAAACCTACGATTGTTTACTCTTTGGCTCACAAATCTGGTTATATAGATATATACTTTTGAAACTATTCCAGTAAATATATAATAAAAGTAATATATAATTATAAAAGTAATAGAGACGGAAGAAATAATAAAATCTAGAGAATATAGATAGAGATGGAAAATTTATGCATATCGGTAAACAATTAAGTAGTGATTTAAAAAGACCAGTATGTAAAATTTAAAATTTAAGTAAAAAACTTCAATCCTTCCTCAGTGGCACGACAGCCCAGGGTGGGCCTTGGCCTTCTCAAGAAGCCTTTTTCAGACCAGCCTTCTTCCTGCCAGTGTTCTCCAATTCCTAGTTCTTAAAACTAGGAGATTTTTTTCTAGGCCATCAATTCATTAGAGATTTGGCCTGCCCTTTTTCGTGTGTCAATTGGTTGAGCATTGAAGACTTTTTTAGTGGTGCGGTCTTCGTTCATTCTGATAACGTGACCTGCCCATTTAATTCACTGTATTTTGATGAATTTGACAATGTCAGATTCGTTATATGATCGATAGAGCTCTAAATTTGATCTTCTTCGTCATGTTCCATTTTCCTGAATTCCTCCAAAAATGGATCTTAAAATCTTCCTTTCGTAGATACTTTATCATATTCTCATCTGTTCGAGACGTGGACCACGTTTCACGAGCATAAGTTTTTTAATACTGATCTTAAAAGACTTTTACACAATAAAACTTTTTTTCTTTCTTTTGATTAAATTTGATATACAGGATTATAATCAATCGAAAAAAAAATCAAGGGCTTTGAACGGGGGGACGGGGGTTCAGACCCGAAGATCCCCACCTTGTGTGTGTCAATGATGATGATAGGCCTAGGTCTATACATGGACGACGGCAGTAGCGCACACAGGAATTTTTCAAAGGGGGTCGGGGTCGAAAGTTCACCATTCTTGTATTATAACCCTTTTTGATTTTGTCGATTTCGGAACAAAACTTCAAAAAACAAATTATTGAAAAAATAATTAGCATTAAAAAAAATTAATCATTAATAACAAATACTTAAATTTACATACCATGAATTATAATCAATCAAAAAAAAATAAATTTGGGGAGGTCCGGACCTTCCGGGAAACCCCCCCCACCCCTTTGTTTTACAAAACGGGACGACGGTCATCATTTTGTGGCCAGTTGACATACCGTCCAAAATTTCCCAGCCAGAGAAGGGTAAACCCGGAAATAACATTTGACCGTTAAAATTATTCAAATTTTTTACTTATCACGGCTGATTCAAATTGAGAGGGGGTTTCGTATTTGGGCTGAAGCACGGGGACAGGGGCCGGGGCCCATCCCCAAGACTTCCTTTTCCGGGGCCCCCAAGAAGTTTTGACGCCACTGGTATTGATTATGATTGTATGAGGTAGAAGTAGACAACCGGAAATGTATTCAATACAACAACAAATTTTGACTTATGTGTGTAAGTTTAACTTAATCTTATCATTTTGAGAAAATATTTATTTTTGAAAAGAGAGGGGAAAAAAAAGAATTTAAAATTTAAAAAAAAGGGAATTTTGGGTCCTAGTAAAAATTTTAAAAGCGGGCATTTATTACCCCCCCAAAAGCCTGAGTCACCGCCAACCTCCCCCTTTCCCAATTAATTGTAATTTATTGCGAAAGATATGTGTCATTGTGTTGGAAGAAGTTTGTATTTTGGCCCAGCAGGTTATTTTAGGGTAAGTTTTATTTAGTTTCTATCGTTTCTTGGGTTTCACTGTGTGTCGAAGGGGATTCTCAACATGAACTTAAAAGTACACCCTTTTTGAATTTCAAAGTAATGTACGGACTGTAACCGAATTCTTGAACATTCGAAACTTGTGCAACAAATGTCAAAAGAAATTTTGGTGAAATAACGTCATGAAAATAAACGTTTCACATGTTGAATATATTTATAGACTGCAGAGACTGGATTCTTCGAAGGTAAATCTTCTCAAACTGATGCAAGAAAAGTCCTAAAAAATTCTAGAGAAAAAGTTTGTAATTTGGAAAAATGCATAAAAAAAGAAAAATTTTTTAAAAAAAAAAACCCCTTTTGTGGAGTTTTTTAAGTCAAAATTTAATTTTGGAAAACAACAAATTCGAAATTAATGGCCTGAGAAATAAATTTTCGTATTTACGTATTAACTCATGCCATTAGCTATTCTATTATCTATATTCTATTGGCTCGAGTCCTAATGCCACAAAAATCTGAAATGAGTGGATGCACGTTAGATGAAGCCAATGACGTACACAAAGGGGAGGGTTAGGGGTTCACCCCCCACCATAGACCAACAGAATTTTTTTACCATACCTCCGGTGCTTTTGTCTACGTGTTTTTTAAACCGAAACCTCTCCTCCATAACAGAGGTCTGTGAACACCACTGGATCGAACGATACTGAAAGTCCTCACGTTGCCTTGATGGGGATTTTCTGGAGTGTTTTCCCCCTAAAAAACTTACTGTGGTTAAAAAAATTCCCGGATCCGTAGCCAATACCCCCCTGTGTAGAGAATTTGGGATTTAAAATATACCAAAAAAAAAAACTAAGCCTTACAATTGGTGACCGTCAGGGGGGAGCAAAAAAGGGGTATCCAAACCGGGAACCCCCAAAGCCCCTTTTTTTTCCCGACTGATTATAATTCTAAGTATATAGTTTTAAAATTTAATTAAATATTTTTATTAAATTTTTTAATTTAAAGCTAATTATTTATTCAATGTTTTGTTTCTACTGTTTTTTGTTCCCGAAAAAGGACAAAAAAACAAAAGGGGCATGATTTAAAAAATGGTGGGACTTTTAACCCTTGGGCCCCCCCCTTTAAAAAATTTCTTTTGTTGGGACGGGACCATTGATGAATTTCTTCGGATTTTTGTTTTCGCTTGAAGGTGTTTAGAAATTGTCTTTAAAATGGTAACAAATAGATTGCCATAACTCATATAATCTTTGGCGATTAATTTATATCATGCTGTTAATCTTTGGTGATTAATTTATAGCATACTGTTAATCTTTGGATATAAAGCGTCGACATGTAGTTTATCTTTGGTGATAAATTTTTGGCATGCATTTAATCTTTGGCGGTAAATCGGTGGTCGCGGTAGCCTATGGACATGGGCTCATGGCCAGCGTGTCATGAGTTCGAGCCTTGTGCCACTGAAGACCCGCTGTGCAGAGGGGGTTCGATGCTCGTTAAATCTGTTGAGACTCAGTCCTCCCGTTGGTGGGATATGGTAGTTTAGAAAGGGGGTGCCAGCTTAGGTGTCGTCTTCGTCACCTGACCAAAGTTTAAAATTTCTGATGTGTGCTACTGTATAAAATGTATACTATGATTTTGCTCAATAAAGATTAACGGGGGTGGTAGTTTCCCGGGGGATCGTTTTGCAGGTATAAACCTCTTTCGGAGGAGCTCGGATCCCTTGGGCATTCCGCCAATAACCCTCGTGCTGCTTTATAGTGCAACATAACTAAACTCTCACCCAAATGTTTAAACTTTTAAAATAAGCACTCTTCCTAACCTGTTTCAAATTTTGATGCAATTTATACAACCCTTTTTTCATGGGTTTCCCAAACACCCGCTGTTTGGGGGGAAATTTCAGCTGGGGACAGTGGCGTAAAAATACATGGGTTAAACTTTTACTTCCGGGGCCGGGAAGGGTTTTTGGGGCCCGTGGAACCCCCGTCCCCCCTCTCGAATTGGGGGATGACTTTACGCCACTGGATAAATTTTAAAAAAAATTTTAAATGCGATGAAAACAAAAAAATTCCAACATTTTTTTATAACAGTAGAAAGTCGTTTATCCGAATCAAATTTGGGGGCCGGCAACTGGGGGTTTTGGGTAACCAAAGAATGCAAACCATGCAATATATGAAACCGGCCCTATCGAATATTGAAAACCCTCACATGCGGGAAACGTGCTTGAAGAAAAAGCAAAATAGGTGCAAAATACCTTTTTACCTTTATTGCGGAAAATAATCACTTTTTTTTTCGCTGCCTTTTCCACCTTCGTTTTTCCTGCAAGGTTCTAAAAAAACTGGTTTTAGCTTATTTTGTTTGTTTTTTTGTTTTTTTGGGCCTGATTTTTGAGCAGCGTGTGTGTGGGAACCTCTGATTGTTGGTCGTACCTCTCTATAGTTGTTCTAACGGCATTTGATGGACATAGCTACTTTGTTGTTGTTGTCCTCGTCTTCATTTTTTTTACGTCAAGAGTTTTTCTTCTTGCACGGAAGTCACAATCTCGTCGTCATTTAGCATTTGAAACCCACAGTCCCCCATCGCATGCCACCCGTTTCGCATTCTTGAAATCCTGGGATCGATTAAAAGTGGTACCCCCTTGGCAGTAGCGCACACAGGAATTTTTCAAGGGGGGGGGGTCGAAAGTTCACCATTCTTGTATCATGCTTTTTTGATTTTGTCGATTTTTGGGGAAAAAACACAGTAAAACCAATTATTGAATAAATAATTAGCATTAATTAATAAAATTAATCATTAATAACAAATACTAATTAAATTTTACGTACTATATACTTAGCATTATAATCAATGGGAAAAAAAAAAATCAAGAGCTTTGGGGGTCTAAACCCCCAAGGCCCCCTTGGGTGCCCCCTGCCCTGTGGTCGTCATTGAAGTCTTTTCGCCTTCTAAACCCCAAATTTTTTTTCAGGCTCTGTTTTTTCAAAATGCATGTTGGGAAACTATTCATATACTACGAGGGGAAAAAAAAAACTGCCCGGAATTTGATGCCGGAAAAAAGTTCGGTAAACAACGTTCTACTGTATTTTAAATTTACCCGTCAACCGGTGGCGCACACAAGGGGGGGTCCGACCCCGAAAGCCCTTGATTTTTCCGATTGATAATGTTCGTTTTCTTTTTTGTATTTTTTTAAAATTTTTTTTTAAAAATGCAATTTTTCTTCAATAAATTAGGTTTTACTTTTTTTCCCAAAACACCAAAAAAAACCGAATGGTGAACTTTCCCCCCCCCCCCCGAAAACCTTTGTGCGCCTGGGCCCTCCCAAATAGAAAATTTCCGGGCTTAAATTCTTTTTAAAAAGCGATTGATTTATTACTACTTCATTTTATGATTCTCTTAAATCTCCAATCGAAAAAATAGAAAGAAAAAAAATATTTTTTATAAAATCATTCCATGTAAATACCATGCTAACAAGATACACATAATGGCAACCTTCTTTTCTTTTTTTTTGGCATCGGCAGAGGTGTTGAAAAACCAAAACTTTATTTGAACAAACCTCCTCAGCATTTCCTCTTCATCAAAAGAGCGTCAAATTCCTTCCTTGATTGACAAGCGAGCGGGGCATATTAAGCAAAAAAAACTAGAAGAATCAGTCCTTCTAATGTTAAAGCGCAGTGGGGGTGCAGCTCTTAGCGCTGTTCGAGCGTAGTGATAAGTGGCGTATTGTGGCATTCGAATTCCACACGTTAGCACACCCCCTTTTGAAACGCGGGGAGGGCCGCAGGAAAGGTCTGAGGGTCGTGTTGATACTACGCAGCGGTTTTTAACCATCTCATGTTTGGACGATAGGTGTGGTTGGGTTTCTTGAGAATGGTATTGGATAGTTTGTGTGGTGAACGTTCATATTTAAAAGATTCTCTGTATTTTCTAATGAACACATCAATGCTGGGATCATTGTCACTTGAGGTTGCTTGCTAAGCACTTGTGGACTTTTTTGAGGTTGGGAGGATCAGTTGGGTTGATAATTGGTTTTGAGTAACGAATTTCGCCTTTGAGAATGTAGAGAGGATTGATTTTTTGACATTAGAGAATGTTTATATGAAGCCGACAGAGACAGAAAATAGAGGGCTTATTGATAAGTAACTCAAAACATTTTTTGTAAATCAAAATAATATAAGAAACGTTGAAAAAGTTATTGTAAATTTTAAAAAAAAAATTTTTTTTTAACGACTGCTAAATATTTTAAAGAAAATTTCTGTGTGCTGCTTTATTTGTTCACACTATTGCTGGAAAATAAAAATCTTGTCTTGATAAATGATTATTACAGCTAAGTAACTTAGATCTACGCATAAATTTCCTGTAATTTGATGAATAAAATGAAAATTGATTATTTATTCGAAACCAGAGGCATTTTAAGACTTTTTAAGGCCCGGGGTTCTTTGCAAAAGATTCTTTGAAAATAGAATTATATACAAGTAATCAGTGGCGCACCAAGGAGGGGAGAGTAAGGGAGGGGAGTAATAGAGGACAAACTATCTGAAGAAGCAAGAAAAAAAATTAATACACAGAATTAAAAGATTTCGTTTTGAGGTCAATTCGAAATTATTTAACATCAGTAATGAATCGCTGGACACCGCACCAAGGCCGTTTTTAACCTCACCGGCTCTCTAGGCACTTTAAATTGTTATGCCCCTCCCCAAACACAATTTCTAGAGCATCTTCCCCACCTTCCGTTTTTACCTCGCCAATTTTGGTGCGGGAAGGATTTTCCTTTCATTCTTAGTTCTTTATTTATTTTTGCTCTTTGGAGAATTTTTCCGTTATTTACCAATTTTGGACCCACCGTGTCCTGGACCGGCAGCCGTAAGGAAAGGGTAATGGCATGTTTTTGCTACTCTTATTCATTTCATACCTTACGGCATCACGGACCCCCCTCCCCTTTTCTAAATTATTACATTAAATTAATGAAATCATTTGCAATTACAATATAGAATACCAGTAGTGAACACAGGAATTTTTCAAGCGGGGAGTCCGGGGTCGAAAGTTCACCATTCTTGTATCAGGCTCCTTTCGATTTTGTCGATTTTCGGGAACAAAACACAGTAAAAACTAATTATTGAATAAATAATTAGCATTAATTAATAAAACTAATCATAATTAACAAATATTTAATTAAATTTTATGTACTATATACTTAGAATTATAGTCAATCGGGAAAAAAAATCAAGGGTTTTGGAGGGTCCGGACCCCAGGACCACTGTGGTGTGCGCCACTGTAGAGTACACATTATTGTATGAAATGTTTTCAACTTGTTTATTCTCATCTTTTTCTTTGTGCTTATCGCTTTACTACCTTTTACTTTTAGACATCTTTGTTCTTTGTTGAGTCATTGTGATTGTACAACAAAGGTTTTTTCTGATCATTGATCATTACAAAATCGTTGATCGCATCATGGCAATCAATATCCATTGTAATATCATTTTGAGTGCATAGCAACATCAAAGTGTTAAGTATTTCTTTTTCCATAGTAGATCGCCTTTCAGTATTTTCTCTCTAAGGGCAGAAATGCTTCTCTTATGATTCGTTTGACGGTGGTACGTTTGCTGTAATTTCAAATTTTTCCCTTTTTTCACCCCCGTATTTTTTGCGCCTCCAAGTCTCTTGCGCCCTAGTCATATGCCTAGTGTGCCTAAGCGGGTCTGCACTGCACCCGAGGACAGATATGCCACATGCCCTCCCCATTCGTTCAGAATTGTGTTTTCCATTCTTAATTTTTTTTTCTGAAAGTGTATTGTTATTTCAATGTTGTATACAGATTACTTTCATGGGAGGGAATACATTTTTAATGAAATGTAGGTGAAAGGAGCGAGACCTAATCTTTATGTGAAAAATCGGTTGATCTATGGAAGAGGTTTCAACCCCCAATTCCACTCTTGTGAGCACCAATGTCTTATTTATATGACATTTTATAAATAATACATCTTTTTAGGTATGATATACAGTAAGACCCCATTAACGCGGGGGATACGTTCCATCAAAGTAGAGCATAATGCGAAACTATCTTAACATGTAAATAATGGGGTTAGGGGAAGATGGATAGAAAATTGGTTAGGTATTAAATTTAATAATGTTCTTTTTAATAAAAATAAAACCAAACATTTATTTCTTACAAAAATAAAAATATAGACGAATATATACTTATTAAAACAAATAAAATTCTAAGTCAGTCAGATCATTCAGTCTATTCTGTGTTTCCAATTTTCTGCCTTTTTGTCAAGAAGGCATCTTGTTGAAGTTGCCAAATTCAATGCAGCACTAATTTGAGATGGACGTTACCAGAATCTAAACTTCTATTCACTTGCATTTTAGTTTCCAGTGAAATGCTTTTTCTGGTTGCTTTCTTTTGTTTTTCATTATCACCCATGGTAAAAACTTAAGATCATAATATTTGTGACTGTATTAATCGTTATAGTGTTATATAAATTTATACTTACAATAATGTCAAAAAATGTTTCAACTGATAAAAATGCGTCCGTATAGCACCGCACCAAACAAGAAACACAACTACACTGTTTCGGATATGTTATGTACATATTTGGAAACCTACAATTTCGGAGAATCCCTGTAGCGCTGAGAGCAATTTCGGGGAATCCCTGGGTTGAAATAAAAGAGCGCTAAACCGCGCGAAACGAAACAGCGTTAAGCGGGGTCTTACTGTATATCTCTTCGTGCGTAGATGACAATAAAATATTGAATTTTAAAATTTATAGAATGAAATACGCGATTCATTGTAGTAATTTAAATTATCACATTTTCAATACATCTATTATGTAACTCACAGACAGTAGCGCACAGAAAAATTTTTCAAGGGGGGTGTCCAGAATCGAAAGTCCACTATTTTGGCATCCTGCTCAATACACCGCCCAACATATTCTTTTGATTTTGTCGATTTTCAGGAACAAAAACAATACAAAATTAATTATTGAATAAATAATTAGCATTAATAATTAAAATTAATTGTTAATAACAAATACATAATTAAATTTTACGAAATATATGCATAGGATTATAACCATTGAAAAAAAATCAAGGACTATGGGGGGTGACCGGACCCATAGGACACCCCCCCCCCTTTTGTGCGCCACTGCTCACAGATTCTAATACGCATACACCTAAGAGTACATAAAAGTGCTTGGAAAAGATAAACAAAAAAAAGGTATTCACGAAAAAATTCTTTTTTTATACATTTAAAAATAAAAATCATAGCAGTATGGAAATACCGAGGAAAAAGGATTTCCTAACCAGTATGCTTTATATGGACGGAGATAGATAGCCGTATACAGTGGCGCACAGAAGGTGGTGGTAGGGGGTTCCCAGGTCCGGAACCCCCCAAGCCCTTGATTTCTTTTTGATTGATTATATAGTCCTGTGTATATAGTACATTAAATTTATAATTAAGTATTTGTTATTAATAATTGCTCTTATTAATTAATGCTGATTATTTATTCAATAATAAATTTTTTAATGTTCTCTGCCCCCGGAAATCGACAAAGTCAAAAGAATATGTTTGGCGGCGTATTGGAACATGATACGAGAAGGGTGGACTTTCGACCCTGGACCACCCCTTGAAAAATTCCTGTGTGTGCTACTGCTAGGTTATAGATAAACTAACTAGCAAAAAAAAAATGTTACTATTTTTGAGTATATTGTGCCTTTAATTTTTTAAAAATGGGGATGGATTATCCACTACATATAGAGGGTGGTTTTTGAAAAAAATTATTTATTTATAACTTTTAACATCAATTGAAATTTGAAGATTCTTTAGTTTCTTGTACTCTAACTATTAACTTTGTTATAGAAAGATTAATTGCTTATTTACTGAATGTTTCAAAATTGTAAAGATTTAGTGTAGTTAACATATATCCTGTTATGTTTAGCCGTATTAAAATTCATTTTAAGAGTGTTTTTTTCTTTCTCTAAAAGGAGGTTCCAATTTGGATCCCAATCTCTATTATCAGCTGAAAAACACCTATATATCATTAGCTTTGTAAGCAATATTTTCTATCAATAATAAATCTTTTTAGATTCAAGTAATTCATGTTTGAAGTACTAAGAATTTTTATATTTTATTTATGTTTTTTGAGGGAGACACATCTTTATCATTCCCCACATTATTCATTTAAAAGGACTTCTTTTTAAATTCTAATAAAATTTACCTCTAATATAGTTTTCTCTTGATAGAACTCTAAATCTAAAATAATTCTAAAATAATTTTCTTTAAATAAGATTCTTATTTATGTATGAGAATAAATAATAATTAATAAAATAATTGTATAATTTTTTTGGATTATTTTTTGTGACAAAGGAATCAATATATGGAACACGCAAAATAAAGAAAACTTTAAAATCGTGCAATTTTTTCGAATCAAAAAATTATCTTTCAGTGGAAAATAAGAAATTACATGTTAAGAATTAATAAATTTAATATTTAAAATTTTGAAACATAATAAGAAACTGAACTCTCTTACAAGAACTGGAAGTGTTTATAAATCTCGAGCAGCAATCAGCACTGTAGAAAAAAAGTAAAAGCTATGATACCTCATTTTTTTTTTTTTTTCTGCTCAAGAATGGTTTCTTGAAATAAGGTTTCTTAAGCAATACGATGGCAGTGCCATCTATTGACTCAAGTAAAAAATATTTTTTTCTAATGATTATTTAATGTTACTAAGAACGATATCGAAGATAATTATAATGATTTTTGTAAAATTACTATCTCTTCTGCTTTTTTCTTATTATGTTCTATTCATTACATTCTTTTTATTCAATTTAAGTATATAAAAGGAGTAATTTGTTTCTCTTAATAATTATTTTTTACTTATTTGTTTATTTATTCATAATTGACTGTTACAAAGAATTTAAAAATTCTCGTGATCTAGATATTTCCTCAGATAAGTTCACTCTTTTCTTATTACAAGCAATTCAAATTATATTTCTTAAAAGTGTAATAGATAATATGAATAAATCGTTTCATTTTTAAAGCATTAACTTAAGTACATTTTTATATAATTCCTTAATTTAAGTTATGTCCTTATTTTATTACTCCGAGTACTAAAATAAATTTATTGAACCTGTATTAAGCAAAAATATTACTTTTGTTAAAACGATTTATTTTTTAGTTAATTTATATATTTATCTCTATTATTGTGATAAGTTTTTTAATTTTAAAAAAAGTCGTGACATTTTGATTAATGGTTATTTATAATTATTTAAAGACAAAATTTTAGAAACAGAATTTTAATATTCAAGCTTTCAATGTATTTAAAAGTACTGAGAAATTTATTAGATTTTATCAGTACTTCAGGTATTTTTTTTTTCTAGTATTTCAGGTAGTTCAGGTATTTTTTAATCAGTATTTCAGGTAGTTCAGGTATTTTTTAATCAGTATTTCAGGTAGTTCAGGTATTTTTTTATCAGTATTTCAGGTAGTTCAGGTATTTTTTTTTATCAATACTTCGGTTACTTCAGGTACTTTTTTTATCAGTACTTTAGATATTTTTTTAGATTACATTTATTACATAAAATGTATTCGATTTATTAAAATCACTTAAATTAATTAATACATCAATACATTTTATGTAATAAATATAATCTAAAAATAGTTTGAACAAAATAAGTATATTTTAAATATTTTATATGTATTTCAAATTATGTCTATATACTTACTTCCATGACGTACAATTTATTGATTTAATATACAGTTATTAGGGTTAAAACAACAGCAAAGGTGTACCAATTATATCTTATCTATAACTGTGCCAGATATCGCTTTTGTTTTTTAAATGATTAATTTTGAAAAAGTTTCAGGTCATCAGAGATTTAATGTGTTAGCTTCCAATATATTGCACCTGACCAATTTTCAAATGCTTATTTTTACCAGTGGCGTAACGGAGAATATTAGGCCCTCCCTGCAAAGTCAGGTTTCGGCTCCAGTCAAGTCTTACAGAGGATTGTAAAACCACATCAGATTTTTGGACCTCAAACCAGATCTTATAACGGATTTCAAAACCATAACATTAGGCTTTAGACCCCTATACTCCTGCCCCCGAGATGTGGGGGTGAACGTTACGCCACTGACTTTCACCGATAGTGAACTTAATTTTTAACAATATGTTATAAGAATGATAAATTTCTTTTAGAATTAAATTAAAACTGATACAATGACTAAACAATATTTTATAGATTAATTGATGTATTGTAGTCATCAACGTGTACGTAACGCGTGTTATTATACGCATCAAGAATTCCAGAAAGAAATGAAATAGAATCAGATTATTAAGAACTCTACCACAGTTGTGAGGCTGTCATGTTTAATTCGAGAATTGTTTATTTATCATTTAACTTTCTTGGTATATTTTTGTATTAAACGATTCATTCATTTAGAATTTTTGCCTGAGACATCGAACCTAACCAAAATTGTGTTGTGAAGTTGCCAATACAATAACCTTATTACGGAATCATTATTGCAGAGCATTGCTATGAAGAAACACATAGTAGGAAAAATACATTAAACCATTTGCCAAAAAATTATAACTTAACGATCTATTTAAATTTGAATTCGCTTTTCTAAATTTTATGCTAAATATTTCATTTTTGAATACACCCTATAACATAAAAAGCGATGCACCAAGAAGGAGGAGTCATCTCATTACGGACGGAAATATTACTATAGAATATACTAATGATCCACTTTTGGCTGCTAACGACTGACTTGCTGGAGGTTCAATGCATTGCAACTAAGCATTCAGATGGTAAAGAAAACAAAGGATATACCGATGTTAAGGGTTAATATCCATGCAAATGTATTTACATCGACCCATGTGCTGAGCCGTCTTCTTAAAGCCCCCAAGCAAAAGTAGACCCCGGGCACCTACACAAATGTAGGCACCTCCTATGACCCTTAAAAGTAGACAGTATAAAGTATACGTTGTCAGATACTCGTATAAACAATAACCCGAAACAAATAAATGGACAGGGCTATGCAATCGCACTAACGGACTCGACCGACTGCCGCCTTTTGACTGAATGAGTAATGACGCTGTATGATGGTAGCCTAGGCCTTTACATAGACGACGGTACCGACTTACCCAGAAATTCCCAGTTTTTCGGAGAATACGATTGGAATTAACATTTGACCATTGAAATTATTCGAATCATTATTTTGTTAAGGCTGGGTCGAGAACAAGACTAGGCCACCATTGTGACCGAGGCTTTGACCCGGGCCCATTTGGACCTTGCTTTAAGACGTCCCTGTCCATGTGGATATATGGACTGTATCAATATCCCGTACACGGATTCGCAAACAGTATGAGTAGATGATACCACTGGAGAGTGGACACGAAATTGGATTAAAAGAAGCAGGGTGATCCAATCGCAGGATTGTTCGACGTTTGGGTCGGAGTGATATTACCATACGACGAAGTTGACACGAATGGATGGATAGATATACAGAATGACGAAAATGTAGTTGTCGATCAATATCGAAGACAGAGTCCTAGGACAGAGGGATCTTCCAATCATAGGTTTCACTAGAGGGAACTTTATACCAGTCAGCTCGTTTTCTGTCACCACACCTCTAGTGTGAAAAGAGGAGAAAATTCCTTTCACATGCGAGGCACAAAGTTGACTGAAAAAGGAGTATTATAAGGGAAAAAGCAGTGCCTGAATCATGGGTAAAACGATTGAGTCCGAAGAAAAGCAATAAAAAGCTTTCTCTATTTGTTGTTGTGGTTACTAATGCCACCTGATCGGCTAAGGCCAGATCAAGTCCCACGAAATTCATTATGGCAAAGATGGCAAAGAGCTAAGTGATGCTTGTCGTTAGCCGTAGCTTTAAGCACCCTACAGGTGACAGAACGATTTAGCTCGATTTCACCCCAATTTTGAGGGAGAATACCCTGGGGGTGGTCAGGGGCCTCTCACCTCTCTTCCCCTTCCATCAACCGGCTCGACGGCTATTTAAAGTACCCCCATGCCACGAAGACACTATACATTTACAAACATCCATGTCTTCTCCGGGATTCGAACCCGGTCCCAACGGCCCAGCAGTCAGCGTCGCTAACCACTATACCGGATGGGCGACCCTTTCTCTACTTTCAATACACAAGTAACTGTGTGTTAAGAGCGTAGTTTCCTCAATATCCTTATAGCTGTTAACTAGTGGGGAGGAGAATGTGAGTTTTTCGAGAGATTTTAAAGGAATGAATGGCACAACAGAGAGCATGTGTGTGTGTAACTATGTGTGACGGGACCAGGAGATTTCTAAGTGAAACTAGCTTTCAACTGTCTGCTTCTTCCGTTAGATGCAGTACTTTACATGAGTCAAGTACTTCAAGGGCTCTCTTTCTTATGAGCCCTAATGCGTCCTTATGAAAGATCAGACGTGTAACCGGGTCGCCAGTGACCATCGATACACGACCAGTGGCGTAACGTATCCTCTGCAACCCCCACACAGCGAGGGGGGCAGAGTTCTAGGGGTACAAAACCTTATTTTGCTGGGGGCTCTTATAGTTTCCGTTACGCCACTGTAGACAAATCCGTCAAAGATGTCTTAAGTTACGGAAATCACATTGCCCCTGTCGACTTCCCCTTACCATTGCGTTCTGAAGGATATGTTTTCAATGGTGCCGAGACCATTCAACCAGGAATCTCTTAGACTGGAGTAGGATTGTTTTCAGCGATGAGTCCTGCTTCGAGTTGAGCCTCAATGACCAGCTGTGACGTATCTGGAGATGTTAGGATAGCAGTAGGATATTCAACTGATTGTGACTCTTTGTAGAGAATTATTATAATTCTACCCTGCATTTGTCTAATTAAATAGTATAATTGCTCTATTTTTCCTTAACACTTTATGCGAATCGGCTCTGGTAGCATACATGTATTATATAAGTCATTTTCAGATCTCATATCTGTGTATTTGATGAATAACAAAATTTGATTGAAGCATAAATTATATGATGAACAAGAATAGAGATTATACAAATTATTCTTACTGCTTCATGAAAAAGCAATATATTATTTATTGGTTGACATTTAAAACAAAAATGTAACATAAAAATTAAGTCTAATATATCAATAAAAATTTGTTTATAATAACATACTCGAATTATTAACTTCATTAAGCAAGATATAATGAATTACATGATTTTTGAACGACGGTTAACCTTTTAGATATTGTTAGAAATGTTAAGATTTTCCATAGCATGTGTGCTCAAAGCAACCATTATAATAAAAATTCTTGTAATGCCCAAAGAATTCTGAAAAATTAGGGGTTAAACACACAGGAATAAACTGATGTACCAATCTTTATCCTTTTTAAATATTCCCTACTTCTCAAGATATTTCGGCAATCTAACAAACTGACAAGTATTTGTAATGCTGCCAAGCTTAGTAATTTGAGAAAGAACAATATTTGGAAGCTTTCCACTAAGAAGTACTGTCAAATTTATTTTAAATTCTTTTAAGCACTAGTTTATTATATATAACGTAACACAACTTTAAATATATTCCTTCACAATTTAATGACATTTTAAATAAATGTTCGTTTTTTCAGAGGGCCTCATAGTATGGTTTTCTATTGGAGCAGAAATTCGTAGACTAATAAAATTTACTGCAGAGACTTTGTGTACCGTTCTTTCACTAGCGGTTTATTTTCATCATCTTCTTCTAGTTATATTTTTTCAATTCCTACTATTAGCTCGCACTGTCTATATATTTATTTATTTATATATTTGTATATTTATTTATTTATCTTGGTGGAATTTTCAATCGTTAATAAAATACATTTTGAAGCGCTGAATTGAGCCGAAATTTTATATACAGGATCATTTTGGATGACAATACAATAATTTAATTATAATTAATAAAAATTAATTGATTAAAACTAATTATTTAAAGAATTACAAATACAGCCACGTTGGCGACTTAGCGACCCTTTTGGCGACTGGTGTCAAAACTTGAAAAGGTTTTTTTCTCACGTGTTAAAGCATTCAGTTGGACTGAAATTAGAAGGACAATACGATACTTTAATGATAATTAAAAAACTAAATACCACTTAATGTTGCGATTCTGTCCTATGTATATACATATTTATATTAATTGTAACTATTTAATAAAAAGTAGCTAAAATAAAATTTTTCGTTGTTGATCTAAGTAGAAATTGACTTAAAAACTATTTTTTTACATTACTTGTTTCTAATATTTACATATTAAATTTTCGTTGATGTAAGAGAGTCCATTCAACAAAAATAAGTAAATTTTGACGATTTAAAATAAATATATTTTTTAAAAAGAAAATTCCACGACAGACTGGTTTACAATATCGAAAAGTAAAGGTATAAGCCTTTTTAGATCCATTACTTTTATAAGGGAATATGAACGCCATTCTATTCAGATACTTGGAGACGGATCTCGTAATTTTGAACCATGGTCAAGTGACGAGGACGACACCCATATCACTTTTGTATTTGCCTATTATGGGTAATATATAAGCTGAAATTATATTTTATTTGATAACTAAAAGAGCAAATCTTTGATTAAACGAAAAATGTTATTTGGTTTCTGTAAGTTATATATATATAATAATTTTCTTTTGTAATTTGACAAATAATAAATTTTCATGTAATTCAAATAAACTGAGAAAAAAACTTTTTTTAAAAAATTGTATAATGCGGCTTTTTTTTAAATCATCAGTTTAATAAGATTCTTGTGTAAGTTTAATACATGTATCTCTCCTTAATTTGGTTAAACAACTGTAAGAAAAAGAATTGTCTTTGAAATGTCGATGCAAATTGTGACTGAATATTGGTCGCAAATACTGAAAGTTTGAGAAGCACTGTTGTAATGTTTTAAAATATATAATGTTTCTTTAAATATCTATTTCATTATCTAAGACAGTAATACTGCTCAATTTAGCGTCATTCAAGCATATCTCGACCATTTTTTCAACACAATTAACTAATCTGCTTGATCTTAGCGTTATTCAGGTATATCTCTACCAATTTCTTAATAATCAACTAATATCGCTTGATTTTAGTTAGCGTTATTCAAAAAATATCTCTACTAATTTTTTCAACTATTAACTAATACTTCATGAGGATATTTAGTTAAAGTTATCTAAACACAGATATATGTTTAACTAATTTCTCAACTTTAACTAATGCTACATAATGTTATTTACTTAAAGTTATTCATAGTTCTACAATTTTTTAATTATTTACTAATACTAATACTTTACTTAATAATTTACTAATAGTAATACTTTACTTAATAATTTACTAATAGTAATACTTTACTTAATAATTTAGCTAACGTTATTCAAACATATCCTCGATTTTTTAAGACTATTTACTTATACTATATGATATATTAAGATTCTTTACCATTCTCAACTTCTTTACTGCATGATTACGTTAAGTATAAACATATCTCAATCATTATTGTTACCTAATGCTGCATGATGATATTTAGTTAATGTTGTTCAAAAATATATCTCAATTTATCAACTATTAACTAACATGACGATATTTAGGTACAGTTATTAAAAAAGATTTCAAAGAATTTCTAAATTTTAACTAATGCTTCATGATGATGTTTAGTTTAAAGTTATTCAAACAGATCTTTACCACAATTTTTCCCTCTTCAAAACAACTCCAAACACCTCATATATACTACATCCCATTTCAAACTTTATAAATTTGCAGAAGTTATCTGAAGCAGTTTACGCTACAGCCTATTGTTGATAGTTAGCGACACCAAACAACATCACAGTCCGTGTTGACACTGCAAGTTGTGGAAGACACAAGCGAGTCTCTCTTTTCCCGTGGACTCACCCGAGTGATGCATGGTGCTAATTAAACTCTGTAACCGCGACTTAATGCAGTTCTCATCCATTATCCGAGCTGATGCATTTGAGTTCCAGGAATCGCGTCTCTGGAGGTCTGCTCCACATTGGCATAGGGAACACTCCCAAAGTACTGTGCGTTGACAAGGGAGACGGTTCACAGTTAATTACGTCTGCTGAAAATCACTCAGATGGAACAAAGGTGATCTGTTTACGTTTGAACTCGTGTCCAAAGGGGACGTACTGATCGGACATGGAGGGTGATTTTGTCGGGAGGTTCTTCAGTTGGAAGGAGGCGCAAATTGTGATTTGAATCGTTCGTGGAAGACAATAGATAATTTACGACTGCTTTTATTTTTTATAAACAAAAAGTTTAAAAGATAATCCAGACTATCGGAAACCGTGATTTTGCAAAAGCGCATAAATGGATAATTTTCAAGATATTTAGTTTCACTTAGATTAGAATACATATATACTCTGTTTTACGGACATTTTGACGAAAAAAAAAATTACTTAAACACAATATTTCGGCAAAAAATTAGAATAACCTTTTTTCAAAATGTTCTCCTTTGGTGAAAAATGCTTCTATTATAATAATATTTTGCCTGTATATAGCTCAGACCTCTCTACAGAGGCTCAACTAGAATTTTTGAAAAAAATATATAACTTAGAAGTGGGTTTATCCATATTTTACGACAACAAAAGGGAACAATTTCAAGAAAAAAACGCCGATAATTATTTCAATGGGTTGTAACTCTGAAAATAATGTGAATTTTTCAAAAATCCTAGTTGAGCCCTCAAAAGAGTCTGAGCTATATAGGCAAAATATTATTATAATAGAAGCTTTTTTCTTTAAAGAAACATTTTAAAAAAAAGATTACAAGTTAATTTTTCCCAAAAAATATTGTATTTAAATAAAAAATTTTTTTTGTCAAAATGGCCTTAAAACAATTTTATACACGTAGTCTAATCCAAGTGACACTAAATATCTTGAAAATTATCCATTTATGAACTTTTTTAAAATTACGGCTCCGAACGTAGTCGCATACCTTAAGCGTATAAGCACTGATAATTTAAAGCAATTTTTTAAGGAAGTATTGAAATGGTAATTATATCTTGGCGTTTCTACAGGCTTAGATAAGTCCATAAATCAGAGGAGGCCAACCTTTTTGGGAAGAGTGCCATCATTTGAAAAAAAAATAAATAAACTTCCAACATTTCCAACGAATAAATATGGAAAAGGAGGGAAAAAATGTTATTTATATGCTTATTATGAGATTTTTACTCAAATAGCACATTTTATGAGTACAAGTCTATGTAGTTGCAATTTGAAAATAATATGTGATAAATAAGACGGCAGTACAAACTTAGGTTTTATTGTTAATTAACAATGTACACAATTTCAACCAGTTAGGTTAGATATAAAAAAATGAGTAACTAGAATCATATAATTCAAGATAATTATTAAACGCTAAGTACTTATTTAATGTTACTTTTGAATTACTACTTTTTTTGTTACCAAGTCATCTATCTATGTTATATTAGGATTAGCTCTTGCAGATGCTAGCAAAATTAGATTATTATAGGTGCATATAAACTAGTTTTGAGTAATATTTATTTTATTAGTTCACAGCAGAAAACATTGTGACGTCTTCGATTGGGGTGAACCTCACCCATCTATTCATGCGAAGTTTTATGGCTCCAAGCAGTCGTTAGGTGACAAGAGCACGAGGCCATGGGGTCATTGTTTATTGTCTGACCTCGGACAAACGCAGACATCGAGTCTGGAAGTTGCAATATCTAAATAGAGCCGGTGACAATAGGTTGACATATAGGCGAAGCCTGTATGAAAGCGGTGCCGAGAGAATGGGGTTATAAAACCCAGGGGGTGTGATGAATAAGAGTGTTCAGAAGTTAGATGAGAATTATGGCGCCCTTAGATTCCAGACAGACCAGGAATGTGTTTGTGTTTGCCGCACAAATAGGAGACGAATGTGGCCGGGGACGAGGGCAGACCTTTTTTGGCCTGCCAATGAGAAAGATGAGGGGCGTGTTGTGGACCCGCTCCTGGTGTTTAAAAGGGGTTGATTTGGAGGAGATATCGAGCTCTGGAGTGAGACAGATAGAGAGCCCTGGAGTGAGACAGAGATCGAGTCCTGGATGGAGACAGAGGGAAAGCCCTGGATGGAGACAGAGGGAGAGCTCTGGATGGAAAACTTGATGTAGAGCCCTGGATGGAGAAAACTGGAGAGGAGCCCTGAAAAGAAAAGGGATTAGCGAGTGCCTTTCGGAAAAAGGATTGAACTCCCGTGAAATAGACTGTCCGCCCGGCTTGGCATATTTATTGGACTTTTTAGTAACATATGAAGCAAATAAATACTGCTTTAATTTTAAAATGAGGCTGTGACAAATTTTCTTGTTTGCTAACTACTCACGACGTTACAACATTTATTCACATTTAACATTTATTTATTTTTATCCAATTTTCGGATTTTGTTGTTGTTGTTGTTTGTTTGTTTGAGGCAACCCCACCTCAATAAAATTGTAAAAAAGGGTTATTTAGTATTATCTTTTCAAAATATTTATAATTTTTTAGTAAGTCTTCGCGTGCCACTGTTACAACTCCATCGTGACACACTGTGGCGGGTTGGTCACCCTGAAATTAAAAAACAGATGGGGTTCTTGAGGTAAATCATAAGATAAACACAATAGTATTTTGTATGCAATTCTTCCATGGGAACCTGATATTAAAAGATGATGTTTTTATATTCTGTAAGAGTTTAAAAAAAGCTTAAATAATTCATCAAACTTTTCAGTTTTGTCAAAGTAAATCAGGTCTATAATTTGAAAAGAAACTGTGGACCGTTAGTTGGATTGATGTAATCAGTGCAATGACCCTGTTTGGTCAAACTGTGTCAAACAATAGTTAATTTATTAATAAATAAATTTGTCAAAAGTTGCAGATTATGATGTGAATCCTGTGACGAATAAAGTCGCATCTTATGTAAAAATATTTTAACAACAACAACAAAAAAAAAAAGATATTACTTATAAGTGTGTGTTTGTATCAAGGATTATTTGTTCTATATAACCTAAAATATTTGGATGATTAAGTGAATTTTGAAGTTTTTTCAAATTTAGACAGCTTTATAATTTGGAAGAAGATATGGAACGTTGATTGGTTGATTGATATAAATGTCAGATAGGGTCAAGCTTCCCTAAACATTCATTGTTTTATAATACTAAATTTATCAAAACAGGAGATTGTGAAATATAGATCATATGATAAATACAGTGTAAATCGCTTAACACGAAACTGAAATATTTTTTTCGTGTTAAAGGATATTGAAAAAAACAACAACATATATTCGACAAAATTAAGTTAATTAGAGTACCTTTTTTTATATAGATATGTACAAATACATGTATTTAATAAAAAGGAATGAAACAAAAATATTCACAAGAACTTAGTGAAATCTGATGCAAAATACTTTTACAGTCTCACATGTGCGCACAATTTTTTACTCTCTCTTTCTTTCTATCTCACCACTCTCTTTCTTTCTATCACCTCAGGTGTCGTCCACGTCACTTGACCATGGTTCAAAATTACGTGGTCCGTCACCAAAATCCCTCGTGTAGCTGAACAGTGCGACGTTAATATTCACTCACTCTTCCCTCAGGGGGCTCACCTTCTTTAGGTGGGTACGGGTGTCACAATCCCGAGGTACCCTAGTGATCTTTTCCTTTTCCCAAGGGGTTTTCTATCTTTGGTAAACACGGGTGTCACGACCCTGGGGAACCCCAGTGATCCTTCTCTATTTTCGACCCTCCATATTGTCATCCAATTTCTCCTTTTCTTCTTTTCCCTTTCAGACCACAGACCTATGAATGTTTGGCGCAGTATAGCCAAAACTGGCTCTTGAGCCATAAAACACCAAACTCATCATCATCACTCACTCACTCTAGTCTCATTGTCTTTCTTTTTTTGTGTTTTTGATCTCACTTTTTATTAAGATTTTTCTTCTTTTATTTTTCACTTTATTTTTTAATTTTATTTCTTATTTTCTCATTATTACACCCTTTTCTTTTTTCCCTTTCTTGAAATCCTTTTTTTAAAAGTACTTTTTCTTTATTTTAAAACGAACATTTATTATTTAAATGAGTCTTACTTTTCAAAAACCTTGTGTCAAAGTTGGTTAAAAGTCAATATAGTTTTGTTTAAAAGATAAGATTAAAAAGCAAGAATGTTTGGATTTAAAATTTATTTTTAAGTCTCATTTTATAGATTTAAAATAAGTAAATAATAATAAATCTATGTTATTAAATAATATAGACTACTATTTATCAATGTTATGAAATAATATTAACAGATAAATTTATTGAAATGTTCGCTTATACTTATGCACCAATTTTTATAACTATCTTCTTATAAACTTGATATAAATTTATGAGGGTTCTTGTAAGGTTTGATTATATAAGTTTATTAATACTTTCTGAGAGAGAGAATATATATAGTTATCAATGGCGCACACAAGGGGGGAGATCCTGGGGGTCCGGACCCCCCCAAAGCCCCTTGATTTTTTCCGATTGATTATAATTCTAAGTATATAGTACGTAAAATTTAACTAATTATTTATTAATGATTGATTTTATTAATTAATACTAATTATTTATTCAAAAATTAGTTTTTTATTGTGTTTTGTTCCCAAAAATCGACAAAATCAAAAGGAGCATGAAACAAGAATGGTGAACTTTCGACCCCGGACCCCTTGAAAAATTCCTGTGTGCGCTACTGATTGTTATTAACCTCTAATAATGATATTAATGAACATCATTATTTGCTTCTTAAAGTAGGGAATGTAATAATGTATGTAGTATCAAGAGAGGGCTTCACATATTTAGATATGTCTCTTACAGGTAACTTTCAAAAACCATTATTATCGTTGAACATAATTTCCTTACATCTATCTTCTCCTTAAGTTTGATTAAGTGGTTTTTCTTTAAAATAAATCTGCTTTAAACATGTGGTTTTGTATTCATGCTGCATTTTTTTAATAAAACATTAATTGTTTAAAAAATTAATTAATTTTTTTTTATTTATTTTACAAAATGTAAACTTTTAAGGAGAAATTCACTTAGAACCGAATTTAATATAAAAAACATATAATAATTACATTTTATTTATAATTTAGATTGTAATTTAGATAAAAATAATTTTACTTGATAATAAATAAGAAGAAATAAAAGCAAGATGAACATTTGTTTCTATAATATTTGTTGTTTAATCAAACAGTATGATTAATAAGCGAGTCAGTGAAACTCTGATTCGGTCATATAATTTTAACCATTTACTATTTTTTAATGATCGGGTTATGATCAATGTTTTATTCAGATCTTTGCATAAAGTCTAATAATTCTTGAAAGTTTTGAAAACCAATATAAATTAAAGATAATACCAATGTTAGTAAAGATATATTCATCACAAATTTATCACAGCACATTTACGAAAGGGGTTAGTTTTAAATTAATATTTAATGAGAGTCCACGGAAAAAAGAATTATTTATATATTTGCAAGGAAGAATGTTTATGTATGATACATTTTATATTTCAGGAAAAATTTAAAGTCTTAATATATAGTAATATTCAGCCATGAATTTTCTTTAGAATTATTTACATTATACTTATCGTAATTTTGTAAATAATATTTTTAAGTGATAATTTAAACAGTGAAAATAATATTGAAAGAGTCATTTAAAGAGATTAAATATAGGCTTTGAGATTTTTTAAAATTTCTTCATTGTATCGTAGATTTTTAATTTAATAGATAATCACATTTGTATGTAAACGCCAAAAAGCGAAATTAAGTTTCACATACTCGGAAGATGGCAGCACAAACTGTCGTATTGTTTCAGAAAATTTTTTTCTTCGAAAAAAACGAATCTATCACGTATCTTCCCCAGTAGTAATATCTGGAAAAAATCGGAAAATTTTTCCTAGCTTAAAAATATTGACTTATCTTAGAAGAAGGAATGACTGGGTAATAAAAAAAGAGAAACTTAGAGAAGTAGCAGTAGTATCTTTAAATGGAATAAGCGTTTTTTTTTTTTAATATTGCTACATACTTTTTTGTTGCAATAGAAGCAATACATTTATAATAATCGATACATATTTAAGATTATGATATTATAGTATTGATCAGTAAATAAATATGGATACATTAAATGACACAACCAAACGGAATGTCTAGCAAATCCCGAGTTTCTCCAAAATTTTCAGAAAGTTTTTAAAACAAACAAATCAATCTGTATTATATTAGAAATATCTTCTCAAGTACATATTAAAAAATAGAAATATTTTTAACACAGATTTTTAATGCTATAAGTAAGAGATCGCTTAGAATTAAAATGCTTTTCGAATATCAATATAATTTCTAACATGTGCTCAAATCATTTTAGATTGAAGTCATTTAATATTTCTTCCATGAAAATCACGAATTTTACGCAATTTTATTGCTGATAATAATAATTAAAAATATTTATATACCGAAATAGGTCCATGTAATAATTGCGCATAATATATGCAAATAATTACGATCAATTTAATTTTAAAAATATTTATTAAACCTCAGAACTGCATAATTACAAAAGATTTAAGTAAATGATTAAGTATAAGTGATTTTTTTATAATGCATTTACATTGGATATTCATAAATCATTTCCTACATAAAATTATGTTTCAAATTTTAGTATGAATGATATTTGTCATAAAAATGGTATATATTTTTCGTGGTGTATAATCATAAATATAATACTATCGAAATTACAATTTAAAATGTACTAATGGGACGTGAATCATATATATAAAGTTCAATAAATTAAAATTATTTTTTCAAATAAAAATATTTTTGGTTGTATTAGCCCAAACAAGAATCGAATCCATCTAAAATATCTTTCGCAAAATTTTATCAATATTTTTTACTGAATATCATATAAAAAAAAAAATTTGTTTTTGAAAATGTGTAATGTCAAATATCGTTAGATACTGGAGATAAAGAGAAAGAAAAGAAAAACACATTTCAACAAGGCAATATTTAAATAGAATTTTTTTGAAAACATTAAGGTAAAAAGTAATTTCAAAGATACATTATGAAACATTAGTCTTTCCAATTACTATCATTTTTGAAATGAAAAATATTTTTATATCTTACCGGGAACTATATACAGATGTGTAAATCTAAACTTTATCTATTAAAGATAAAAAGTTGCGTTAAAATGTTACGTTACATGATGCAATTCAAAGCAAAGCATTATCATTTGGTAAAACTTGTAGAAATTGTGATGTTCATTTTAAGATTTATATTTATTATTTAAAAGTAAAAAAAAAAAATAAAGATTTTAGAAAATTAGATTTTTGGTATACTTTTTGACTTTTATTTGCAATCCACTGTTGAAAAATCAGCATCAATGATTATTTATTTTATATGGAATGTACACTCACTTCCAAAAGTTAAGCACGAAGATGTAAAATGCAAAAAAAACAACAAATACTGCTTTGATTGACACAAAATTTGGGAAAGTAGCCCTATATATTTATACATAAAACAAAAAAACAATAATTATATACGAAATGAAAAACAACATTAAATTTTGTAAGTTATCAGATAATTTATACTGAACTTAAAAAAAATTATGTATAAAATGAAAATAAACAGCATAAAATGAAAAAAAAAAAGGGCTTTAAAAGGATTGATCCCCTCATCTGTATGCAAAGTTTACACCTTCGACCATGCTTTGAATTAGGTGGTCAACCACCACTGAATTAAAGGAACGCCATTCATCTTGTAGAGCAGTTTTCAGCTATTAAGAGTGGCTGAGGGGGAAAAAGTGACGATACAGCACGGGCCCAGGCTGAAAGGTTTTCAATGGAATTAAGGTTGGGGAAAAAGCTGGCCGCCAAAGCGCAATCCTTCATTCTCCAGGTAGTCATCGACGATGTCGCTCTTGGGGGGCGAGCGTTATCGTCCATTAAAACAAAA
>BMAV01015792.1:0-147412 GCA_019973955.1 Trichonephila inaurata madagascariensis | reverse complement strand
AAATTTTTTTTAAATTTGGTGAATGCCCTTGATGATATATATATATATATATATATATATATATATATATATATTTTAATATATATATATATATATATATATATATATAATACAGTTTTTTCGAATATTATAACTCCTCAATTAAATTTAAAAATGAATAAAAAAAATAGTACAAACAAAAATAATAGTCCAACACCATATATAAAACGGAAACTCTCTGGTTGCGTCCCTGTAGTACAAAGGATTGCGCGTTTGACTTCTAATCTAAAAGTCGTGGGTTCGTATCCCACCTGCGATGGCCTAATTTCTGAGAATGTGATTTAGGAATGAATAAATAGTAATAAACAAAAATGGTAGTCTAACACCATATATAAATAGGAAAATTACAAGGGAAATCGCTTTCTGTTTTGCCATTTAATATTGTGATTCTGTCATATGTACATTAATATTAATTGTAATTATTTAATAAAAAGTAACTATAAAATAAAAAAACTTTTTGTTGATCTATGTAGGAATCGACTTAAATTTTTTTTTAAATATTATTTATTGAGAAGAAATGTCACTTGAATTAGAAAATATGTATAAAAATGTTTTAAAAATATTATTAGACAAAAAATTATTTAAATGCATATTTTCACAAAACATTCCCTTTTTATATATATTGAAAGGGCTTCTATAATAAAAATATTTTGCTTCTATATAGCTAAGACTTCTCTACAGATATTTGAAAAGTTTATATTATATTTTTAGAGTAATGATTCATGTGACGTCATAGTCACATGATAGTAAAAGCCACGTGATTCTAGCCAATCAATTCAAAAACTCATGCGACGTCATAGTCACACGATAAAAACTATCTTGTGTTTCCAACTAATCAGTTCACGCTCTCCGGTGTTGCCAAGTTTTGCTCTTTGCAGAAACTTTCTCTTAAAAAGTACATATGTATACAAAATGCATTTTTTTTAAAAAGTATAAGCAAAAAAATACGACTTTTTTAATTTAAAAATCTTTTTTTAAAAAATTTTTTCCCTAACATTTAAACATCTTTTTCAAATATGAAATTTGAAATTTTATTTGAGTTTTACAAATAGAACAAGTACAATTAGTTTAATGTTTGTTTTGAATTCAATGGAAACACGTGTTTTTTTTTATCATGTGACTTCATGTATCAAGCCCATTGAAATAATAACCCATGTATTTTGTTAAAATTTCCGTACTCTGATGTATTGAAATATGAATAAATGTGTTAGACATTAAAAAAAACATACGAAATATTATTTTTTGGATCCGAATTTTTATGGTCTCCTTGTGTTGATTTTCCAATCCCGTTCCATGATCTCAATGAAACCAACCTATTCGAACCCGAACATTTTGCAAGTTCATGATTTGTGGTTGGCAGCAACTACAATGCAAATCGAGCGACTATTTAAACTCGGCTCGTGTTAGTTTTTTTATGTCCCCAGGGTTCTCTCCTTGGACCAATTATCTTCAATATCTACATCAATGACATACCAACTCACCCACACACCAGTCTAAATATTTTCGCAGGCGATACTGCCATAGCGGCAACATATAAAAATCACAACAGCATCACAAAGGCACTTAACAATCACTTAACATTGCTCGAATCATACTTTAATAATTGGAAAATTAAACTCAATATTGATAAAACGGTTGCAGTATTATTCACAAGGAAGAGAAAATCTGCAACCCCACCAACACTATATTCCACACCACTACAATGGTCTCAAAACACAATTTACTTAGACTTGTTACTCGACAATAAACTCACATGGAAACAACACTGCTCACATGCGCGATATAAATTCCGGAACACACTAAGATTAATATACCCCCTAATTTGCCGGAATTCTAACATGACAGTATAGAAAACAAGGTATTTCTCAACACAGCCCTTTTGCGGCCCATCATGAGTTACGGTTGTCCTCTGTGTGGGGATATGCTGCAAATAATAATATTAAAATGCTTGAAATATCGCAAAATAAAACTATTCGCATGATTGTTCGTGCGAATATGTATATGAGAAACTCTGATATCTATAAAGCACTTAAACTCCCAACCTTTAAAAATTTTATTAAGAAAATAGCTACCAAATTTTTTAATTCTCTTCCACTCACAAATAATTATCACATCCTCAATTTAGAAAACTATACTCCTCATGACAATACTAAGAGACCAGGGAGAATTCTTCTTGACTCTTATAACCCACCTTAACATCAAATTCTTTCATTTGCCTTTTGGCAAATGAACTGCTAAATTTCATTTATTTAACTTAATTATTTAGTTTGTATATACACTGGTGTGCAAAACTTAAGCAACAATGTAAAAATTTAGCAGATAGCCATGAAATTGCAGAAAAAGAGGTCTGGAGATCAGTAGAGGGAACACGTAAGTCAGTAGAAACGTCATGAGTATGCAAATATAAGGAACAAAACGTCAGAAGCGATGTGAGCGTACGCAAAACGCGTGATGTCGGCGCCCCTGCTCAACAGTAGAATAAAAATGAAGGACGGACGCAATTCACCATATTCTCTGCAAGTGCCAGTGAGTCAGTTCGTGAAATATGGCTAGAAGAAATCATCTGGATGACTTCACACGTGGAAGAATGATCGGAAAGCTGGAGGAGGGGCGTACTGTCACCAGTGTAGCTGCAGAGTTCGGAATCAAAAAAAGTGTCGTTTCGCGCGCTTGGAAAGCGTTCCAAACCACAGGTACAGATGTTAGAAAGGTTGGTGTGGCCGCCCGAGGACGACAACTGCAGGGGATGACCGATATATCATCCTGCAAGCGAAAAAAGTTCGACAGCATCAGCAAGCGCCATTGCTCAGAAACTCTGTACAGCAACGGGTCGACAAGTGTAGCGGTTTACTGTGGCCAAACGCCTTCACAAAGGGGGCCTGTTCACCCGCCGTCCTGAACGCTGCCTCCCGTTGAAAGTTCGCCACCGAAGCCACCGTTTACAGTGGGACAGAGAGCACAAAAACTGGACAACTGATCAATGGAGTCGTGTTCTCTTTACGGATGTGAGTCGGTTCAGTACCAGAAGCGATTCTCAACGCGTTTTGATTTGGAGAGATTGGGACCCGGTTTTATCCCAGTAACATCAAGGAAAGACATCGTTTTGGTGGTCCTGGAGTTCTTGGCTGGGTTGGCATTATGCTGAACGGCGGAACTGAGCTTCCCATTTTCGACAGAGGATCTGTAACCGGGGATCGCTATTGTGAGGAGGTACTTCTTCCCCATGTGCATCTTTCCATGTGCACTGCCACATCGCACTCTTGCTGTTGAGGAGCTGCTGGAAAGTGAAGATATCACTCGAATGGATTGGCCAGCGTGCTCCCCAGATTTAAATCCCATAGAACATGTGTGGGATGCTTTGGGGAGACGTATTGCCACACGTTCATCATCCGAGTACAACCAACAACTCAAACAGATGTTGATTGAGGAATGGGCACTCCTACCTCAAGAAATGTTGCACCAGCTGGTTCTGGTATGCGGAGACGGTGCAAAGCAACCATTGTAGTAAGGGAGGGCGTATACCATATTAAGGAACATCTGCTTGTTGTTCTTCCTGTTGGATAGACAATCATGAGTCACGAAAACTATGCGTTCAATAAAGCTTGTTTTGTTTGATTCCATACCGTATGCGTTGTATTCTTTTTCAGCGCCGATGCTTTTCGCCATCCTTACGTACATAATACTCTCCCCCATTTCAGAATTTCATGTCTCTCAGATGATTTTTCGTGAAGTTATGGCAATAAACCCACCTGTTGCTTAAGTTTTGCACACCAGTGTAGCTCCCACACAGGCAACTTCCCCATGCTGTATTCCTTTCATAAACTTCAGGGCAGCCAATCCAATGCCAATTCACTCACCCCCCTTAGCCAATCAAAAGCCAGGCTCTGAGCCACTCAAGGATGAAATTTTTCCACTTCTGACCACCATTCTGCTCACAACTCCAGGCACCAGTTAACCACGCTATCTTTCCTCGCTCTTTCAACCAATCAGATTGTTCCCTCTCAGCAAGGACGCTACTACCACAGGCACCATTAATATGCTACGATATGGGATAAGGGCTCGCTCTGCGAGCCATATGCCCAGTGACAACAGCGACTGAGTTTTTTTATGGAGAAAGAGAAAGAAAGGAAATATAAGAAGTGTGTTTTAGCTATTAAATAGAGAGCGGCTGGTTGGCTATGCAACTGTATGTTGCATCACCATTTTAAAAGATGATAAATTCATTTTAAATATTAGACTGTAAGAAGACGGTTCGAATCGGAAGTCTGGTAAAGTTGATTTTTTTTAACTAACAAGGAGAGGGCACGACTAAGGAAATTCATTTGGGATCGAGACTTGGTGTAATAGTAGTACTCTTTTAGGGTGTTCACCCCTCAATGTAACTCCGTCGAATGGCCAGTCAATTCGGAGAAATCAGCCTTCGAAATTCATGCTTAGCTTTTATACAATTAAATTTTAATTTTCCCCAACGAGTTCGTAGCTTGATTGGTAAATCGTCTGCTTTCTATGCTGGAGGTTAGGGTTCGATTCCACGCGATCAATTTTTTTCTCTAATTCATTTAATTATTTTTTTTAATTAAATAAATTTATTTATGAAAGGTTTATTAAATATTAATTGATATTTTTTGTAATTATTTTGTATTTTATAAAATAAAATTATTTTGATTATATAAATAATTATATTAAATTTTATAAATATATTTTATATTAATAAATAATACTTATAATAAAATATATAATAAATATTAAATGATATTTTAAAAAAAAAAATTAGTTGCAAATAGTTTTATAATGTGAAATACAATATACTATAAATAAAATATTATATATAATATAAAATCAGTTATAAAATATATTATTATTATTAAATTAATTATTTTACAATTAATATAATAAAAAATGTCTTTTATATGTTATTAAATTAATTATTTTACAATTTTATAAAATATTTAATAAGTCCTTTTCAAATAAATTTATTTAATTTCAAAAAGTTTATTTAAATAATTTTAATAAATTTATTTCAATAATTTCTATGACAAATTAATAATAATTTCAGTAATAAATCATAATTTTAATAATAAATTAATAATTTTAATTATAAATTAATAATTTTAATAATAAGTTAATAATATTTCTTATTAATACTAATGCTTAATAATAATTAATTAATTATAATAAATACTGATTAATTAATTATAATAAATATTAATTAATTAATTAGTATAAATAGTGATTAATTAATTAATTTTAATAAATAATAATTAATTTACTAATTTTAATTATTAATAATTTTCTTTAATAATTATTTTAAATATTTTTTATTTAATAACTATTTTAATATTTTGATTAATAAAAATTTTTAAATATTTTGATTAATAATAATTTTAAATATTTTTAATTAATAATAATTTTTAATAATTTTACTAGATTAAAAAATTTAAATTATATATTTAAAATTTTTTTTTTATTTTGTACAATTCAAAATAATTACAAAAAATATCATTTAATATTTAATAAACATTTTATAAATAAATAAATTTAATTTAAAAAAATAAATAAATGTGTTGAAAAAAAGAAAAATTGATCTCGTGGAATCGAACCCTAGCCTCCAGCATAGAAAGCAGACGATTTACCAATCAAGCTACGAACTCGTTGCGGAAAATTAAAATTTAATTGTATAAAAGCTAAGCATGAATTTCGAAGGCTGATTTCTCCGAATTGACTGGCCATTCGACGCAATTACATTGAGGGGTTAACACCCTAAAAAAGTACTACTATTACACCAAGTCTTGATCCCAAATGAATTTCCTTAGTCGTGCCCTCCCCTTGTAAGATTTTATTAGTCAACTTATTGTTTTTGATCGATCCAGTGATGAGCTCATTGACTTTATCCTTGATTATTAATAAAAGTCATTTTTGAGAAACTGCTTTCATCTTTATGCCTCCCCCGACACAAAAATTTTCACTGCTTGTTTTGCAAAGCCAAATTAGTTTACCAGGAAGTGTAACTGAATGCACACGCCTAAATTATATATTACAAACACCTTATTCAGGCTTCGTATAGAAGTCTTAGCTATATACATGTAAAATACTATTATTATAGAAGCATTTTTTATAAAAAGAGAATGGTCACAGAAAACATGCCATTTTTTCTACATTTTTTGCCAAACAATTGCATTTAAGTAATTTTTTATTTTAATAATACACTTAAAACAATTTTATACGTACATTCTAATTCCACTGACACTAAATAAATAATATATATATATATATATATATATATATATATATATATATATATATATATATATTCATTTCCATTCAATTAATCTCTCACTAACTTCAGGGCAGCCAATCTATAGCCAGATCACTCTAACCCCTCAACCAATTACAAGACAAGCTCTCTACCATTCAAGGATGGACTTTTTCCAACTCAAAATTAGTTTCTCCAAGTGCTTCGTAGCCACGCCCTCTCTCCACGTTCCAACGACCTTTCAAGCTGTTTCCTATCACCAAGGACGCTACTTCTCCAGGCACTGTTAACTCCTATGATATGGGTTGGAGGCTCGCTTTGCGAACCATGTACCCAGTGACATCCAGCGACAGTTATGTATTCATTTATACGCTTTTGCAAAATCAAAGTTCCGAACATAGTCAGTCGCAATTTAAAAATAAAATTCAGAGCTTGTATGGTTGGAAAGATTAAAGGTCAATTACACTGCTAACTATTTTAAGCCATTCTAAGAGCTTCCTTTCATGGTTTAAGGTATACGACTACCCTAAAATTGTGAATTTTGCCAAAAACTGGCAAATTTTTTATGATTCTATTTTATACGCCATCTTATTGCTTTGTAAAAATACCGTTTATTATTTTCCGTTCATTAGAACAAAAACTACAAGTGTTTTAGTAAAAACAGATGCCATTACTTTGAGCAAGATGTCATATTTTAAAATGCGTTTTACTAGAAATGTGTTTTTTCGAAAATACTCAAACGGGGACAGCGATTGCTCAAAAAGTTTCTAAAATAAATAACTGAAATGTTTTACGCATGTTGTTTTACTGAAATGTTTTACGCATTATAATAGTAGAAGTGTTTTAACCGTATAATAGTAGAAGTGTTTTAACCGTATAAAATAGTAGAAGTGTTTTAACCGTATAATAGTAGAAGTGTTTTAACCGTATAATAGTAGAAGTGTTTTAACCTTCAGATTTAACAATCACTGTTTTATTACAAAATTTACAGTCCCTTATGTGAATATAATCGCTGTTTCTTATGCAATTTCATATAATAACTAAGATAAGGTGCTCTAGTTTTGGTAAAAATTAAAATATTTCTTATCCTGAAGATTATTTCAAAACTGAATAACATAGCAACACATTAGAATTAAAAATTTGTTCATAAACTTTTGGTACAGAATGGGCCTCGTTTACGTTCTTTTTTGTAAATTTTACCCGTTTTTTTCTCATTTTAGTAATAATAATTTCTTTTTCTCTTCTTAATTTTAGCATATTTTTATTAAAATGTACGAAATAAGTCTAAAATCCACAAAAAAAAAAATTCCCCATATCTCCATTTTTTTTAGAAAAAATTTGTCACAGTAGTCGGATACCTTAATATTGTATTTTTTCAACACACTAGTTGTATCAAATAGTCAAACCAAAACAGACAGCCAGAAGCATTCAAAAACTATTTTGGGAAAGGAATTAAAAAATATATTACAAAACAAGTTCAACACCATAATTCACAGATCGTTTACTATAAGTAACACTTACTAACTATTTGCATCTTAATTCTGTATATCATTTTCTTAATGTGTGGTATTTTGTTACTTGTATCTACTTACATAGCAGTTACCTGTGTTATATTAACTACCACGTTCTCATTTAAATAAATTAAACCTCTTTTGAAAATGAAATGTTCCTCAAAATTAACTATAATAAGTAATATAAGAAAAAAAAATTAAGTCAATTCCTACTTAGGTCAACAATAAGAAATTTTATTTTAGTTACTTTTTTAAATAATTACAATTAATATAAATATGTATATACATAGGACACACAGAATTACAGTATTAAGTGGCAAAATAAAAAGCGATTTTCCATTTTCCTTTCTATATATGGTATTGAACTATTATTTTTGTTCATTATTATTTATTCATTCATAAATCACATTCTCAGAAATTATGTTATTCCAGGTAGGATTCGAACCCATGACCTTTGGATTAGAAGTTCAACGAGCTATCCATTGCGCGTCAGAGACAACGAGCGATTTTCCTATTTATATATGGTGTTGAACTATTTTTTGTTCATTATTATTTATTCATTCATATCCATTCTCAGAAATTATGTTATTCAGGTAGGATTCGAACCATGACCTTTGGATTAGAAGTTCAACGAGCATCATCCATTGCGCGTTAGAGACAACGAGCGATTTTCCTATTTATATATGGTGTTGGACTATTATTTTTGTTCATTATTATTTATTCATTCATAAATCACATTCTCAGAAATTATGTCATTCCAGGTAGGATTCAGAACCCATGACCTTTGGATTAGAAGTTCACGAGCTATCCATCGCGCGACAGAGACAACGAGCGATTTTCCTATTTATATATGGTGTTGAACTATTATTTTTTGTTCATTATTATTTATTCATTCATAAATCACATTATCAGAAATTATGTCATTCCAGGTAGGATTCGAACCCATGACCTTTGGATTAGAAGTTCAACGAGCTATCCATTGCGCGACAGAGACAACGAGCGATTTTCCTTTCTGTATATGGTGTTGGACTATTATTTTTGTTCATTATTGTCTATTCATTCATAAATCACATTCTCAGAAATTATGTCATTCCAGGTAGGATTCGAACCCATGACCTTTGGATTAGAAGTTCAACGAGCTATCCATTGCGCGTTAGAGACAACGAGCGATTTTCCTATTTATATATGGTGTTGGACTATTATTTTTGTTCATTATTATTTATTCATTCATAAATCACATTCTCAGAAATTATGTCATTCCAGGTAGGATTCGAACCCATGACCTTTGGATTAGAAGTTCAACGAGCTATCCATCGCGCGACAGAGACAACGAGCGATTTTCCTATTTATATATGGTGTTTGACTATTATTTTTGTTCATTATTATTTATTCATTCATAAATCACATTATCAATTATGTCATTCCAGGTAGGATTCGAACCCATGACCTTTGGATTAGAAGTTCAACGAGCTATCCATTGCGCAGAACAACGAGCGATTTTCCTTTCTGTATATGGTGTTGGACTATTATTTTGTTCATTATTGTCTATTCATTCATAAATCACATTCTCAGAAATTATGTCATTCCAGGTAGGATTCGAACCCATGACCTTTGGATTAGAAGTTCAACGAGCTATCCATTGCACGTCAGAGACAACGAGCGATTTTCCTATTTATATATGGTGTTGAACTATTATTTTTGTTCACACATTATTATTTATTCATTCATTCATAAATCACATTCTCAGAAATTATGTCATTCCAGGTAGGATTCGAACCCATGACCTTTGGATTAGAAGTTCAACGAGCTATCCATTGCGCGACAGAGACAACGAGCGATTTTCCTATTTATATATGGTGCTGGACTATTATTTTTGTTTGTTACAATTTATTCATTAAATAAGTTTAACTAATGAATTAATATTTGAGAAAACTGTATTAACATCAAGCGTCATTCACTTCAAGTTTTAAAAAATGTATTGGAACTTGAATGGATGAATAGAGAGTGTTTTATTAACGATTGAAAATTTGAAAAAGATATATATATATATATATAGAGGTAAGAGATTGTGAACTAATAGTAGGAATTGAAAAAATACATTGAAAAACAATAGTAGGGACACATTTAATCAATGAGTTAAATAGCGAAAATAATCACCCACTAAAATAATACTTTTAAGCGAATCATAAACAAAAGTAAAAAAGAAAAAAGAATGACAACTGATTAGCAAATTTCGAAATCGTCCGCCATTTTGTTTTATTTTATGTGTGTCGTGATTTTTATCAAACTAAATAAACATTACGTGGTTCGGCTGTAGATTTTGGATCTGACGACGACCTTCGTCTCATTGTATATGTGATTGCAACAATCATAACTCTTTAAACAGAAATGTTAAACAGAGGGAGAAATTATTAATTCGTTTTCATATACAGTAGAACGTCGTTTATCCGAACGTTTATTATCCGGAACGTCAAATATCCGGACCAGTTTTTTTTTGTCAACTACCTGTACTGTATATGAATACATTTTCGACGTCTGCTACATGTTAGCAAAAGCGTGGGACTCGCTCGAAAGAGCCTGAACAATGCATAGAATAAGCCATGGCCAGATTTAGAAGGCTAAAAAGACTTCAATGACGACCACAGGGAGGAGATTACCGACTTTGTCCAATCGATCCCAGGATTTCAAGAATGCTGCGATGGAGAAGATGTAGAAACCTGGATGGCATGCGATGCAGAAGACTGTGAATTTCAAATGCTAAATGATGAGATTGTGACTTCCATACAAGAAGAATCCGACCCTGTCGACGATGAAACGGATGAAGATGAGGACAACAACAACAACGAAAGTAGAAAGCGTCCATCAAATGCTGAGGGTTTTCGCAAAGGCCCTTTGGGATAGACAACAACAATCAGGTGCTGTCCTCTACTATTGCTGCAAAAAAATGAGACCTTTTTAAGAAAACAGGGTATACAATGATGCAGCAAAAAAGCCCCCAAAAAGGTAAAATTTGACTTTTTTGCTCCCATTTTGCTTTTTCTTCAAAGCACGTTTCATGGGTTTTTTAATATTCGTATAAGTCCGGTTTCATTAGCAAAATCGCATTCGGTTTGGTTTTCCGGACGGGCGGCCCCAATTTTTAAAAACCTTCCTGGAATATTGAGTTAAAAAAAATTAGATAGATGCGTCAAAAAAATTACCAAGCAAATTAAACGCGATTGTACAAATTCTCAGTTTGAAGGATTGGATACTTATTATAAAGGAAATGGTTCTGAAATTCCATGGAAATTAAATTATCATTTTGTGGATGCTCAATTTTTTTTATAAATTTTAATTTATTTATTTTGCGAACATGTGTATTTTGTAAGAAATAGGCTAATTAATAGAGGTAATTAATTTTAACCTTTACTCTTAAAATAAAAAATATAGAAATTATTTCTAATGGGCTAAATTCATGATGGTCACATGATAAATAGATACAATCACGTGATCTCCACTGAATTCAAAACAAACTGACATTAGAAAAATTTGTTTTCTCCCGTAAATTTAGCTTTCAAATAAGAAAATTGGTTTAAAAAAATGTTGATATGTTAAATTCTTCAAAAATTTTTTAAAATTTAAAAAAGATATATATACTAGGGTGTATTTTTTTAAATCGGCATTTTTTTTTTTGAAAGTTTTACTTTGACAAAATATGTACTTTTTAAAAGAAAGTTTCCGCAAAAAGTAAACGTTGGCAACAGCGAAACGCATGAACTGATTGCTTGGAAACACGTGATTGCCTTTATCATGTGACTATGACGTCACGTGAATTTAGCTCGTTTTAGTTTGATAGGGTTTTGGGACCCCACCCCCCAAATATCCGTTTTTTTTATTTATAGTTTTGAAATAAGATGTCATCATTTGTAATAAGGAATTCGGATTTACCATTGATGTTATACTTGATATTATTTTTCTCGAATCTGAGAAAATAAAATTTAAATTTTACTCTTTGAGATTATTTTAATTTTTTTTAATAACTAATTGTCTTTTAATTTTGCTTCTTAAAATGATTTGCAATATTAAGAGTTAAGCAAGAAAAAAAAATCACAAATATGTGTGTGTGTCTATTTTATTTATGCAATTACATCGGTTTTTAAACATTTATTTGAAGTTCTATGTGCACAGTGATTACCTCTCTCCAAATTATTTTTAAATAATATACATTTGAACGAATAATTATTTATATATATATACCAGTTTTCATTTCAAAGTTAAAGCTTAAAATTTGTGCATCATTTTTTCTTCACGTAGAATTAAATATATGCATTAAAATGATATATGGATTGCCTTTGTTTCAACGTGTGTGGTGCTTGTTTTAATATCTCTTTATACAAATTTCAAAATAGCAAACTAAAAATAGATTGTTATTCAATGCATGATCATGCAAAAATGCTTTCTTTATCACATGATAATAATTCTTGAATATTTGTTTTTTTATTCTTTTAAAAAAAGTACAAAAAGTGTTAATCCCGTAGGGTCGATAAGTATTCGTTGAATCTAATAAAAATTTGTCTTTCATTGTTCCTCTTAAAGCATAGAAAGGAAAATACAAAAAAACAAAATAATTTTTAAAAAACACAAAAATAAATGGCACATTAACTGTTTAGTTAATAATAAATATCTTAATTATAGTTAAATGTTGCATAAAATAAACTTTAAAAAGTAAAAAAAATAGTAAAAAAAGTAGCAAAAAAATTGACGTAATTCAAATCTTAAATAATCTTCGAATAAGAATAAAACATACATCTGCAGAGTAAAAATAAAGTTTTAGGTTTTTCTCCCCGATGTGTTTAGCATGATCACAACAACAAAAGTAGCTAGTTTTTTTTCCCTTGATAATTCTTACAAATTATTGTTTCTCCATCATTTATTTAAGCTAAATTCATTTTTTTTAAATTTTTATTCACCATTATTTAAAAAAAAATGGTTGCTTTTCTTGAAATGTAGCGAATATATAGTCTAGTTATTTTTTACGAATATTCCAGTACATTTAAATTTGCATATATACTTTTCAATGAATAATAAATAAATGATATTTAATTACAATCAATTTTAAAGAAATAAAGCTAACACATAAAAAAAAAATATTTGATTTTATTACCTGTAATATATTACCTAAAATAATTAAGTAATTTATTTTCCGTCATATAATACAGACATTTACTATATAGTAGATGTTTTTTCATGTTTAAAATTAACCATTTGCAAAGAGATTATTTTTACGCAAATAATAATAATTATTTTCTGTTTAATGACAATTTATAATTTATTTGTTTTTAAATTCCTTTTAATGCAAACGATTATTACCAATTCTTGGTTTAAGAATCATTATTGTTACTTTAGTTTCATTTATTTGTGAAACAATATGTGGCAACATATTTAACAGTTGCGTTGGATACATTTCGTACTTTTTTATTGTTTTGAATATTAAAATAATGGAATTTTGGATCGGCTGCAGAAAACATAGTAGATCTCGCGTAGTAATATAAGATATTGCTTTTAATTTATTGATTGAAAACCTAAGCTATATCAGTGATAGATTTCAAAATTTAATTTAAAAATTGTGTTTAATTTCTTTTTATTTTTCTTTCACCCTTTTTTTTAACTTTTTGATGTAATATGATTACATAATGAGTTTGAATGTAAATTCATTGAATATATACTATATTTTACAGCTTTTCTATAAAATTTTATTATAGATGGAAGGATTACTTCGAATGTGGAAAAAAATCAGTTGAGAATTCTATTTGCAAAGAATTCTTTAACCCCAAAAGTTTTGGACTTTGGATTCCATTTATTATGACTGAAGACGATCTTTTATCTACATTATGTACGGGGAACTATATCAAAAAACGTAAACATGGATCAAATTCTGCTTTTATTCTAATTCTTCCTCCGTTGCCAATTCCGCTAGCTCAATAACAAGTTACATAAATAGAAAAGACAAAGGAAGTGCAAAATATAACATGAGTGGCAACACCTTACAAATATTATATTTAAACGTTATGTGACGTTACCTTACATACTTTAAAATATTAAAAAGAATAAATATGTATGTAGTCGTAAGAGTTATGAGGACTGGAAATTTTATAATTTCAATCCGTGAATTATACATTATAATATGTCATGTGTGTGTGTGTGTGTGCATATAATATTTATCATGCTCTCATGATATTTTTTAAAGTGAAGTAGCGTATTTATCAATTTTAGATTTGTTTCCCCTCGGGTTTGTCTTAGAGTTTTTATTATCAGTATAAAATGTAAAATATTCAAACCAACAAACGTCTTGAAAAAGGCTTTCAACATACTATATCTCAATTTTCTTCATGACCATAATGTTAAATATCTGATGAAATGTTCCAAAAGATTTTAGGCATCTAGTTTAATTCTATAACTTAGAAATCGTATAGAGGAGTAAAAATATTGTGATATAATACGCATTTTTTCATGTTAATAAAATCATTATGACTAAGAATATAAATTTGTTTGTGATTAGCCATAAAATAGTGCTTTCTAATGTTTAATAATATATGAATTATAATCTTTAATTTTGTTGAGTAATTATTTTTGGAATCGAAATATAAATTCTCTTTTATGCGTATAATATTATTAAAATTTAAATTTAAAAATTAGAAGATTCTTCTTTTGTTTTATTTTTAAATTCAACAATATGCAAATTACGAGTCGTTATTAAAAAAAAATGCTCTGTCAATTAGCAATGTCACGGCAAAAATAATAAAATAAAAAATACGTCATTTTTTAATTAGTAATATGTGTATGTTTTTAGCTATAAATAAATGTTCCGTTTTCTAACATTAATAGGAACGTTAATATAATTCCACGTTCGTGGAATATTTTAGCAAAAACGTTTTTTAAAAAATATGAAGCACAAAAATAAATAAATAAATTATACAAACATTAAATGTAAATTAGTCAAGAAAGGATGCTTATCGTATTTCTTTAGAACAGTGGTTTCAACGGATATACTGGCAACAGGGGCGGCTCTAGGGTGGGACAAACCGGACCCCTGCCCAGGGCGCCAAGTTTTAAGGGTGGCAATTGGATCTAATTTTAAAAAAAAAATTTTTTTTTCTTGTTACCAAAAATTTGATATTTTCAGAAATATTATTGGAAGTGAATTTGGTGTTTCATTTAAAGTATCTTACTTCAAATTTTGTACTTTGTATGTTTAATGTCAGTTTTCTTTTATATTGAAACTTAAGAGTTCGAGGCGGGAGTATATGTTCAATCATGAAATTTGATAAGTTAACATATCTTTCACTAGTAATTTTCTCCCCGTCCCGGAATGTGGTCTCAACGGGCATTCCTTTCACCCATATGACGTCTTGTGTCAGCTATCCAAAAGGGAACAGGGGCAATAAGAATTTTTTTCGTAGATAAAGAGTCATAAGAAATGTTTTATTTTAGCTTTGAGTGTAATTACTATAAGTTAATATTAAACGTTTGTGTGATCCCCACCATCACAGTAGACTCTTTTTAGAAGAAACTGACATGCTGAAATGGGCGATTCCTTCTCTTACATTTTACTCCTTTTAAAAAATAACAGGTAATTATGTCTCTAATTTCGAATTATTTTTTTATTCGACTTAAAAACAATATATATATACAAAATATTGTTATGTTTTCGTTCGCAAGAATTGAACAATTCTTGCGAACGAAAAAGGCAGCATAACAATATGACAACTTGAATATATAGGTGTGTATCCATGGGAACAATTTATCTGTTTAAATTATAATTTTTTGCTTAGGAGACAGGGGTGGCATTTTTCATTTTTGTCCGGGGTGGCAAAACTGATAGAGACGGCCCTGCGGGTAATCTAAAATGGAACCGTGGAAGAAAGAAATTTATGAATACATTCACTATGCCACTTCCTCATCTCACGAAATATATTTTTTTTAAAAATGGTCTCAAGAGAAAAAATTACGAGCTATTATTTCCAATTACAATCTTCTGATTATAATGTTAGATACGTAGTTTTAAAATATACAGATACTCTTCACACAAGTCGGGTAGTAATTCGCATTAAATTATTCGAAAATCTTTTGATGTCCAAAAGAATTCATAACAAGCAAAGGCTGCCCCTAAAGATTACGTGCCTTTAAAAATATACCATATATTCCAACTTATAATGAGTACTTTTTGAACAAAAAGTAAGTTTGAAATTATTACGGGTGCGAGTCTACGCTGAGTATAAAAACAATGGTTTTAAAAATAAAGAGAAGAGGATTTAAATCTTAGATTTTTTCATATGCATTTGGTCTCCTTTTGTAAATGCTTTTTCACTTTCTAACAACTTCAAAATCCACCATAGTTTTAAATTTGCTTTGAATTGTTTATTGATCTGAAACTTAAAAGGCTGATTATGTAAAGGCTGAACTATGGCGTTCATCCACTTGGAATAACTGTCATGTGTGCATTGCACTACGTCAGCAATTTCTTCAAAGTATCCGTTCGATAGAATCTGCACAGGTCCAACACTAAAAGACTTTCTGGGTTCTTTAAGATAGTACCCTCCCCTCCCCCAACCTTTTTATCGTCGAGGACCCGTCAACGTTTGATAAATTAAGTGCGTCCCGCTGAGAGTGGGAGGTTGATTGTTTATATTTTATGTGGTTTTGATTTAATAATTTCAATTTAATTGTATTTAAACATGCCTTCAGTATAAAATACAGTTACATCCAAAAATGTATACAAAGTTATTTAACATGAAATTTCAAGTGATTTTCACGAAAAGTAGCTCAAACAGGAGAGAAATACATCACAGTAAATAAAATAGATATAATTTATTGTTCTTTGGGCAACCCGGTACCATTTGATCCACGGCCCGGGGGTTAGTGACAACTGCTTTAAGTCACCTAGACCCTTTCACTATCCATTCTCAATTTTACACTCGTTTTTGTGCTCCCATCCTTCTCGAGCCCGTGAATGAAAACATCTTTCGGAAAATTTGTCATCGGTTTCCTTTTTAAGGTATCCGACTACGTTCGGAACCGTGATTTTCAAAAGCGCATAAATGGATAATTTTCATGATATTTAGTGTCACTTAGATTAAAATACATGTATAAAATTGTTTTAAAGAAATTTTGACAAAAAAAAATATTTAAATTCAATATTTTAGCAAAAAATGAACTTAGAATAACCTTTTTTCAAAAAATGATCTTCTTTTATAAAAAATGCTTCTGAAATAATAACATTTCACGCTTATATAAAGTAAAGACTTCTCCAGAGAGTCTGAAATATTTCTTTTGAAAAATTCGTATTATGTTCAGAGTTACAACCCATTGAAATAATTATCGGCGTTTTTTTCTTAAAATTTCTCCCCTCTGTTGTCGTAAAACATGGATAAACCCCCTTCTAAGTCATATAGTTCAAAAATTCTAGTTGAGCCTCTGTACAGAGGTCTGAGCTATATACAGGCAAAATATTATTAGAATAGAAGCATTTTTCACAAAAGTAGAATATTTTGAAAATGGGTCATTCTATGTTCGTTTTTTGTCAAAATATTGTACTGAAATAATTCTTTATTGTAATACTATTCTTAAAACAATTTTATATACATTTTCTAACCTAAGTGACACTAAATATCATAAATATTATCCATTTATAGGCTTTTGAAAAATCACGGTTCCGAACGTAGTCGGATCCTAAAGTAACCGTGAGTTTTAATATTGTACTTTCCGCTTAGTGGATGAGCTCTACAGTGAAGTGAGATATTGCGTGACCTTTTGTTTTTATGTGAACTGTTTTTGTCAAAACATAAGAGCATTTACACATATATCTTTCTTAAAAAAATGGTGTACAGTTATAAGGCGATTATACCTAAATACCTAAAAATTGGAAATGCTAAATGTAAATACAGGTGCGCATAATACACTGGAACATACTGAGTATAAAAATACAAAGGGAAGAGAAAAAAAATTAAAAAATTTTGTGCGTTCCTTAACTGCAACTCAGAAACAAAATTACAGATAAAAGGTACCAAGAAGGGAAATACACTCTACCATAGAACTCAAAATTCTCTCTGATATTAATTTGAATTTGGAGAGAAAATATTTAGAGGAATTCTTAGATTGTTATTGTGCTAAATTAATTTTTAATCATATTCTTCGCTAAGCATACTTTAACCAAGTATAAGCCACTTCTAGTACCTGGAAGGAAAGTCGCACTTGCTCTAGATTAGAGGTAGCCAACCCAAATGACCTTGCCGGCTACTTCGGAAAAAACATTATAATCCCGTGGGCTCATATAAATATATATATCTTTATATCAGATTTGGACCCATAACAAATGTTTATTGGAGGGAAAATTTAAAACAGAATGAATTATTATTATTGTTTTCCTTATTTTTCATGTATATAAACATAGATAATATAGTAATAATAATGCCGTGATCAGATAATTTTTTAATTTATTTAATTAATGAGATATTTGTTTCTCAACTCTTATAGTTCTTTTTTGCAAGTCGATCTTAATACGTGTGTATGCACATCGTATTTGATATTGCAGATTTTAGTTCGTTAAGTTTGAGCATGGTTTATGATTGATAAATTTCGTTTTCGACAAAACAATTCGCAGTTGTAAGTTAATCCAAAAGAGCCAACAGTTTTTTGAGCCAGATCTCTCAAATCAGAATACTTTTGAAATGTTGCAATGCAATACTGCCCACTTCTAAATATTGTAAAAAACTGAAGCAACATGATAAAGTAGAAACAGTTATGGAACTTATTTGTTACAAAACATTACGCTATGAGTAAAAACAAAATTATTGCACAAAAGAATCGAATTTTGTAAAATTGTAATGAATCTCGCTGGCTGCAAAATTATTCAAAGTGGGCCGCGGATTGACCACCTGCTCTAGATTGTTTGAGATACGCTTGAGGGTAGTTTTCTTAATGTAAAGAGAATATAATCGCCCATACTTTGAACATACTTTGTACCAGAATTGTTCAGAATTAATGAGGCTGTTTAATCATAAGTCTCTCATACTTATTTATCATACTGTACTTTAAACAAATAAAGGTTTTTATTTAGCTTAATTTATAAAACTAAAAACCACAATAATAGCATAGAAATTATATATGTATAAAAATACGTAGATTTGACTGTATACAACAAAATAGGCTTTGATATAATCAGCAAGTGATGTAATTTTATTGGACAAGACTTAGAGGATGGAAAATTTTCTCCTTTTTCCTCAAAAGGGACGTTTGATTATAGCTGACGGTTAAAAATAATAACATAAAATACTTTTTTTTTCCTTCACTTACCCACTGTTGGTATAAGTTGGCCATCCTTTCTTTGTATCTCTGTGTCTTTTTGTTTATATAACCCGACGATCAACGCTGCTATGGGTAATATCAAAAACAATATCTTTTTCTTGCCCTCTGTCGGCCCGTGATTGCTTCTCGACGAGGTCTTGGGACACATAACTTTGCACAAGATATTTTTTCTATAATTTTACAACATTATAGCCCCACGATGTTTAAGCACTTTCATGCACTAATAAACCCTTTATATCACAAAATAAAAACCGGAATCAACTCCAAACATGAACGTGTGAAACTCTTTAAGTTATTGTTTCATTATGGGCTGAGAAGAGAAATGATAAGGCCATCACCTAACGCGAACACAATTGGCACCCCTACGATAAATAGCTCATTGTTCTCAATCTGTGGTTTGGAGTACTGGTATATATCTGTTGCCTCTTGTTAAATTCAGATAAAAAGTACTTCATTCTAAGCCCAAACTTTATTTGTTGGTCGTTTATTATCTAATAAGAATAATGAATTGTGTCTTATGTGCATTTTTCACCATTGTTAAGAAGGTAGAATTTATTTGCCTTGCACTTTGTGCTTTGGAGTACTTGTTATTTTCGTAGCTTCTAAGCATAAATCTGTGTTTGAATCTACGTGCTTTCGCCTCTATTACACTAAAACGTATATCAGGCAATTTCTCTTTAAAAAATACCTTTATACACATTTTTTTACGGTAAAGGGTTAATTTTGATTTTTTCTTTTATTAACGTTGATGGTACCCCACTCTCATAACGTTCACACCACGGTAGCGGGAGTAATTTCAGCCGCGACACATTTAACGTTCATCAGCCTCTCTACATGGTGGTCTTCGGAGGCAAGGGGACTCGAACTCATGACTCATCGGTTTCGAGATCCAGATTTATGGGGAGGAGTGATATTTTTTTAAAAAAATATAGAATCTTTATGCTAAAAATTAAAAAACTGTTGGTCTGTCAGGGATGAATGATTCTCTCCCCTTTTGTACCACATTGAACTCAGCACGACACAAATTTCGTATTTGACAGAAAAGCACAAATATCTCCTTACAATTTATTCTTTTATTATCATATTTTACCATAACATATATCTGTGTATGTTTTCATAAAAATTATCCATTTAAGGTATCCGACTACGTTCGGACCGAACGTAGTCGGATACCTTAAAAGATAAAAGTACCATATGATCCGGCGCATAACGCGCACCCATGCTTTTAAACTATATTTTTTAAATTTAAGGTATATTCTCCGAATAATGCACCCCTCCCCATTTATGAGTAATCTTGAAATATACATGTAGAATTTTTTTAAGTCATTTATTCGAAATATTATACCATGCCTTTCAACAAAGAAATACTTATACTTAAGAAGGTTGTATGTTAAAAGGATATGTGTGTTTTAGAAGGTACAATGTTTGAAGGAAGGTGATATGTGTTCGAAAAACGGTTCTTAAACTGTGATCCGCGGACTGTTGGAGGTCCCCAGCGCTTTTCTAGGGGGTGCGCGAAGGTTTCTTATTTAATGTGGAGATTTCTTTATAGACTCTGAAAGGTCTTGAGGAAAAATTGAAATCCTACACTAGATCCTAAATTGTCCCAATAAAAATATCCCCCCCTCCCCATTAGAACATATATTTTATTCAAGAACATTCATTTCTTTTATTGTTTGTAACTTTAGAGTCATTGCTACACAACGCATTTTCAACGTATTTTCAGTAGAAATACATGTACAAACATAAAAAAACACAGAGACAAAATTGTTGAGGACCCTTTAAATAACTCAACCATGTCAGGGAGAGATGTTCAAAATTTTAGGGAGCAGCGATGTCAGGTTGATTCATAAAGGCACTTCTGGATGTCAGAATGTGAAAAAACATTCACAAAGGAATATCAAAAGCCCCATAAAGATCTAGAAATATTGTGTGAAAGTATAATAAAAGCATGGAATGAGAAATTAAACCTGGCATAGCTCAAAAGTCATTTTAAAGAAATGTAGTACATCTAAGACCTTATATCAGTGCTTCTCAAACTTTCAATGTTTGCGACCCAATATTCAATCATAATTTTCGTCACGCCCCCTTTTATCCCCTCGCCTCCATACAATAAATGTATTGAATTCAATACAACATACTTTGACGCTAAACTCCACAATACGAGACTTTAACCCTAAGTCGGGGTAAAAACGTCTTCAGCACGTTAATTGGCCCAAGACGTATATATACGTATTTCTGAAGCTTTTCATGCACTAAGCGTCTATATAAATTATTCTGAAGACTTCGGAATGCAATAAAAGGACTTTGACAGTGTTTGCGATGGATTTACTTATTTCAGAGGGTTTGCTCTTATTTATTACTTTCCTAACGTCCCCAAGACACCCCATACGCTCGCCTACGTGTTAAATGGTGGCATTGGGGAGCGAATCGCGTAATTTTTAATCGGCATTTAAGGGATTAATTACAAACCGTACAAGTTATAAAGAGAAATGTTAATTTTTGTATATAATGTTAGATATGACAAGCCCATGTGGTCACTAGTAACTATTAAACCTGTTCTTAAATTAGTATTGTTAAATTAATTACCGTAAAATCCGGCGTATAACGCGCACCGGTGTATAACGAGCACCTATACTTTCAAGGTGAATTTTTTAATTTTTAGAAATATTCGCCGTATAACGCGCACCCCCATTTTTACGAAAAAATCTGAAATGTTTTTATACATTGCTTTTATGTTTTAGTCATTTATTCGAGGTATTATCCCAGACTTTTGAAAAAATAGTATACTTCTTGAACTGCAACTTGTAGTAACAGGAGTTGATGGAAGGAGGTGGAGGAAGGCAGATGTGTGTGAGCTAGGATACGTTATTATATTCTTTCAACGAGAACTTCGTTGGGAGTAGAGTATTTAATTCTAATTGTCAGAGAAATAATTTATGTCTATATTTTTAAGTTCAGATTAGTAGTTTTTTATCCTGTTGTATCTGGAAATGAAAAAATATATCATATGATGGATTTAATGAGTTGCCTTAGAACTGTGTAGAACCAAATTGGGAAATAAAAATATAATAACGGAATGAGCGGAATATAGATGTTCAGTATTTTCACCTTCTGAAATGGATGTAAATTTATTTGCTTAGTTTTATTGCTATAATTAACACCATAAACTCTTATAGTTCAAAAGACAAATGTTTCTTTTCTTGTAATAAACAAAGTGTTTGAATACAAGTACAAGTATTTTTAATGCTTTTGTTATTTTTAAAGCTATTGCTTTTAGACCCGGCGTATAACGCGCACCCTTAAATTTCGATCTTATTTTTGTGTTCAAAGTGCGCGTTATACGCCAGATTTTACGGTATAAAATATATTGCGTAGTACTGATATATTTATAAGAGTATTATATATCAGTGTAAATGCGTATTTTACTTTTATCATGTCAGAATATATTTTGTTTGTTTACTTTCAGTAAATTAGTATTTTTTTGAAAATAATCTTTTGTTTTCGACTTTTCAATATGCTCGCGCCTCCCTCGTAAGGTTATCAGGCCCCCTTAGGGGGCGCGCCCCACAGTTTGAGAAACTCTGCCTTATATGGAACGGAAGATGATTATTTATATTTAAGGTTCAGAGCAATAGTGAAGGTAAAAAGATAATACAGAGAATTTGATGATGTACCTGGCCGGAAGATAAATTTGACGGACTTCTCATGTTTTATACGATAATGTAAGTTTTCATAAGATGTGTCATTTCTTTTAAATAAACAGCATTTCGATATATATAGAAATCCAATTTTTAAATGCAAATCTTCTCTGTTTTTAACGCTTCAATTATTATAATCGCCGTATAACCCATAAATTTTGGTTTTATTTTTTAACTTAAAAGTACGCGTTATACCCCGGAATACACGGTAATATAATTATTTTTAGATAAAACAAAAGAAACTTTTCAGGTGAAACGAAAACAAACACGTGTGCAAATTCTGAAGGTATCTTTGAAAAAATTAAGTCAATTTATTGTTATGCAAATATCGAAAAATATCAACTAAATTTTTTATCAGCTCCCCAAAGTTGATTTCGGAAGTATTATAAGCATCAGTTACAATAAAAATTGCAAATGAAACACAACATTTGCCTCACAATGCAAGTGGGGCTGTGCTGGTTTGAAACCTGAATATATCTTAAACACATGTCATGAAATTACATTTGAAGGTAAACATATTTTTCGCTTTCTTTACTAACTTAGTAAGCTATTTTTTTAAAAGGAGGGGGGAATTTATTTTGTACGTATTTGAAATATTTGTTACTACAAATAATTTATAAAGGCATAATTGTCAAAAATAATGTCTTTCTATAGCACAATGAATGGAATAATGCAAAATAATAACTTATTGAAAACTCGGGTAGACCAAAAATTATCTGGACTTCTATGAATAACGGACCGTCATTTTATCCCAGTTTTATTCCACCATCTTTAAAAAAAGAAGCATCCTCAAGATACTGCGCTATGGGCTATGCTAAAAGTAATAGCAAAGGAAAAAAGGAAAAGAAAAAGAAAGTCGTTGCATGTGTTTTTGTTGTTTCTCTCTCGTATCCCAGATCATCATCTCCATAAAACCAGAAATCGCCAAAAAAATCCAAAAATAAAATAGGATTTCCTAAAACCCTGTCGATATTCAAGCAATTAAGAATTAATTAAAATTCAAGCAATTAAGAATTAATTAAAATTCAAGCAATTAAGAATATGACTGGTTGAAGCCTGATCAGTCTCGCACCAATGACACTCTGGAAAGACTTTCCGGCCCTGTTCAAAAGTAAGAGATTTGATATAGCCGCTAAAAAAGCGTGATAGAGTCGTCTGCTGATCCCTAGGAATATTGAATTGGTGACACCAACGAGATTTTTCCCCAAAATATATACCAAGGGTGAGTAGGGGGTATTCTTCAAAGTGCATTTAATTCTATCCTATTAATGAGAAAGAGTTCGGCAAAAGTTAGACAATTTTCACCCCCCAAAGTGTCAGCAGTGGCTGACTTGGCCAAACTATCTGCTATCTCGTTACCATTCAATCCAATATGGGAGGGGATCCATTGAACGTATATAGAGCAGGGGTACTCAACCTTTTTTTCTGTCGGGCCACATTCATATGTTACCTATTTCACCCGGGCCGCATACATATGATGGCTATTTCACGCGGGCCGCAACATGAGAATTAATGGAGGGGGAGAGGAGAAATGCTTTAAGACCAAGATGACAAAAAAAATTTAAAATGTGGAAATTGATCAAAATATTAAAACTGTTTTGCTTTTTTAATTATTATTTTTTATATTTTTTATTTTTGTCACTGAATTTTTCTAAATTGGAAGCATTTAAGAATCCCTCTTTTTCCCAATTTCTACACCAGTAAGCGGATTCATATGTTTACCAATGATATAACAAGTTTCATAGGGTGTCTTTGTTATCTCTAGACATTACCGCCGTAGATAAAACACTTTTGCTGCCAAAGATTATTCAAGAAAAGCCTATTTTACTACGAAAGAGAGATCTTCGAGGCGAAGTGTCATTGAACGATACCTGTTTATTGAAATTCTTTAAATAAACTTTTGTGACAAATCAAACAATTACTAAACCATGCTTGTTTTTCACAACAAAACAGACAACTTCCAAATCGCCTTTAAATAATCTATTTTCTTCGAATATTTTTCGATAGAAACATATGAAAAATAGTTAAAAATTAGTTTCACCCATAAAATGGTTGCTATTCCACTGTTGTCTATTATCACTAATAAAAAAAATGTATCAATTCGCACCCGTACGGCATCGACAACAAAAAGCAGACTTGATGTATTTGATTTTTTAACAAAGAATTTCCCATCAAATGAATTTCTTAGAGCAATGTGTCAGGACCCAGCCAGTTATAAAGCACCGGTGGGCCGCAGGTTGAGGGTCGCTGATATAGAATGTCTAAAAGAAAGTCGAACCAAAGATCGAGAATATTTCGACTTGTCATATCCTCAACAGTTGTCCAACGAGAAAGGTACTGTATAAAAGTACGACTGTTAGTTAAAATCCAAATGTCCTTGAAGACAAGATCAGAAGCAGTGTCAATAAATTGCAATCCCTTATAAATTGCAATAAGTTCAGACCTAAAAACAGAACTGCAGTTATTATTCCTAATCTTAATGCCAGATGTACCATCAGGTGTCTCAATGTGCACGCCGCTTCCAGAAATACCACCATCTCCCATGCTGCCATCAGTATAGATTATTCATTACATATGTAATAATTGCGATTCTGGGGCATGAGCTGCACCTTACTTCCAATCCTTTAACACTGACGAAAGACAGCCTTAAGAAAGATTAGTGCTTAGATTAGTGCATGCACCTTGGTTTGTCATTATTATATAAAATACGACTTGTGTACATTATCAGTTCCGAGCTGCTATATAGATTAGTTATTAGTAAGGTGGCCATTTTTTTATAATGAAAAAGAGGACGAAAAATTTAAGAAAACATTACAACTTACATATATGAAACGTTTTATTAATTCAAACAAAATACGTTGAATACTTTGCCATTATCCCTTTGCACTATTTTCTTAAACGAGTATTTTTCTAATGAATTAATTTTTTTTTTGTCAGCATATTATTTTCTAATATATCGGAAATTTCGGGGCAAAAAATATCCTTCATATTGAATTTTACAGTAAGCATTGCAACTAAAATATAAGCATTCAAAATTGATTACTCACTCGTCCAAAAATCATTATCAATTGAAAAAATTCTCTTCAACTACTGCATTAGCTCCAGTATTGTACAACGTAAATTCAACAAGAATAACTGAATTTTCATATGGAATGAGTTCATTTTTGAAATGGTTAAATATTTGCACCCATCTTTTATCAATTTTACACGCTGATTTTTCCATTGTTCTAATTTATCAAAATTTAAATATACATTTAGTCTTCTAATTTCTTCAAACAGCCCATTGCCCTTGATTTTAATATCAGGCCTCTTTCTTTCGATAAAAATTCATCACAGTTTTCGATATCTACCCAATTTACTAAACATGAAGTCAAAAAAACATCGTTGAAAACTGTTATTCCCTGTGTTATTTGTTTCAGACCATTCTTCGATATTTTGGAAACATGTTTGGTTCATCTCTGAATACAGAGATTTACTTATCAGTTTTAAAATATTGAAAAGCGAGACACTTTTCGAGGAAGGACAGAACTTATAAAAGGAGGACTGTCCTCCCTAAAGGAGGACGGTTGGTCACCTTATTATTAGTAGAGAGATCACTGGTTATCCAGCATTTTATTTGAAATGGCGTGAATTAATACCATTTTTTAATTTAAAAAAATATAAAATACAACTTGGCTATTTTGGGAATTTTTGGCGTAATTTTTAAAATAGGTCACCAAACCTGAAGGGCTCAAAAATAAGTATCATACGGGTTATCAATAAGAAACAAGGCCTGCCAGAATAAAACCATTATCAAATCAAACGATTAGTTTCTGCATTTATCCTGAATTTTATTTTATTTAATTCTTTCTTCTTTATATTTCAAAGCACCAAATGTGTTTTGCAGCAAACAGCAGAGAAATAAATCAAATATCTCAAAGTACCCAGCAAAAACATCTGATCTAAAGGCAAGGACGATAATGGTAATCAAAGATATTTATGTCATCGGATAATCCTGTACGCTACTTATCTATTGAAGTCGAGATAAGAATTCTGGAAAATCATTCATTTTTTTCCCCGTCACTCGTCAAAATTTCGTCAAAGTACAGATTTTTCTCAACCTCCTTTGTATATTCCAAAGAGATAGTTTTTTATTCATTATTATCTGATTAATTATCTGCTAAGAAAAAAAATCAATATTCATGGAATCGTAGGTTTATTTCGAATAATACATTATAATAAACATATATAAAAGAACAATAAAAGTTTAATGTTTACATCCTGACGCTTGACATCTCTTCTCTGGTACTTTCTTTTTTATTTCAGGAGAAAATGTTTTTTATTTTATTATATATTATTGTATGCCGATGTATCGGCCGGGCCGCGAGTTTGACACCCCTGCTCTCCAAAGCAAGTTTTCAGTAGCGCCATAATTTCAACTTACGACTCCACTCTAACGAGCGCGTGACCATGACCTTTTGGTTACTGGGGCTACTATAGCAACTGTTATCCTACTCCCCTAATACTATGTTGTTTAACCCAGTAAGCTGTCTGTGGGAAGGGCGCCCCTTGAGGGCGTGATAGCTCTCACAAGGGGGCGTATATATTGAAAGTCGAAAACAAAAATTATTTAAAAATTATTAATTTACTGAAAGTAAACAAACGAAATACCTCTCTGATAATGAAATATACAATAATATTTACACTGATATAATACACTTATAAATGTATCAGTACTGTGTGTACAATAATGTATATTTTATTATTAATTTAACAATACTAAATTAAGAATAAGCTTGGATACTATCAGTGACCCCATGGGCTTGTATGAACACTTATCTGATAATTTGTACAATGGTTTATAATTTCAATTCCTAACTGTCGATTGTGTTACGCGATTCTTCCGCAATAACCCCGTTTACAGACGAGCGTATTTTTGATGTTTTTTGAAGGGGAAAAAATAAATAAGCAAATCCTCTGAAATAAATACTCTTCACAAACACATTAGGTTCTTTTATAGCATTTTCCAAAGCCGCCGGAATAATTTTATGGATAGCACTGCACAAAAGAAAATCGTATTTCGAAAGACGTGTGCTATACGTCCAGAAATGCATTGATTTGGTTGCGAGATTGCTTTTATACGTCAGTGTGACACATAAGTGAGGTCAAATTGAATTGTAGCTTTTAGTAGTCAAAGTATGATAAAGTATTATTGAATTCAATACAATGTTGGTTGTATGAAGGGGGGGTTAGATAAAAAGTGATGATTGAATAGTGGGTCGCGTATATTGAAAGTTTGAGAAGCACTGGTTTAACCATGAATATACTCTGAATTATTCGAAATTATTGCTTAAAATTACGAGGATACAGCTTCTAGATTAGGGGTGGGGAACCTTTCTGGATCAACCTGCAATTTTTTTTTCTTAAGAACTGTTTAATGAGATATAACGTGCCGTGAAATAATTTTAGGAAAATAATAAAACTATAAATACTATCAACACAAAACACTATTTACTACGAAACAAGTAATATAAAAAAAATTTTTAAAGTCAATTCCTACTTAGATCAACAAAGGAAAATTTTATTTTAGCTACTTTTTATTAAAAATATAAATATGCATAGGATAGAATCACAACATTAAGTGATACTTAATTTTTATTAATTATTATTAAAGTATCGTATTGTTATCCAAAACAATCGTGTATATAAAATTTCAGTTCAACTGAATGCTTTAAAACGTGAGAAAAAAAACATTTTCAAGTTTTCACACATATCGCCAACGGGGCTGTATTTGTACTTCTTTAAATAATTAGTTTTAATCAATTATTTTTTATTAATTATGATTAAATTATTGTATTGTCATCCAAAATAATCATGTATAAAAAAATTTCAGCTCAATTGAGCGCTTTAAAAGGTATTTTATTAACGATTGAAAATTGCACCAAGATAAATAAATAAATACATCGAGAGTGTGAGCTAATAGTGTAGGAATTGAAAAATACCTTTTGCACTGTACTGTTATAAATGTTTTAGTTATACGTGTAATTCAAATTAAAGTAACTTAAGTGTGAGTTCTGTTGCTGCAGATTGGATGACAAATAACTTATATTAGGATTGTAAGATGTTACTTTTTGTAGAATACATGCTGAATTGGAGTCATCTGAAAAACGGTTTCTAAGCAACTAATTATTTTTGCCGTGGTTCACTTTTTTTGACAAGAGGGCTTGTGATTTGTTTCAAAATACCGTTTTACAAACAATGTTCTGCAAACCACTATTCCAGAACGTAAGACAATAATATCAGCAAGCGAAAATGCCTTTACTAAAATGCCAATGCTTCTCGGCCCACCAAATTTGAAATTCTCTGTTATACTTAATATTTTACACTTTTTGTTCTTTTGCTAAACTAGACATGTTAAGTAACAGTTAAAAATCGGAATTATAACGTAGATAAACTTTAAAGTACAGTTGTGTCAATGAAATTGACTATGCTATATACACTGCTGGTCACCGTAAATGCAACTCATAGAAAGACAAGAGATAGCACAACAAAATTTATTTTGTAGATAACATGTTGACCAAGTATCAAATAATTAAATTTATAGACTTTGCGAAGTGTTCCTGCCAGAATCAGTAGCCACAGAGTAGTCGCTATTGTTGGAGATCACCACTGCCACACGCCTGGTGCATTGATTCCAGTGAGACTTCGATGTGTTCTGGGGTACAGCAAGAAGCTTCCACACGTTGCCAAAGCTGATCTGGTGTGCGGCAGCTGGGGTTGTAATCTGGGTCAATCTCAAGCTGAGCAACCATGGACCACATGTTTTCTATCGGCGAAAGATCCGAGAGCGAGCTGGCCAGGGAAGCAATTCAATCTGGTGACTGGACGAAGAACCTTTGACAATGCGTGCCACGTGTGGTCGCGCATTATCCTGTTAAAATATGGCTGTGGGCTAAGCTCTGAAGGTATGAAAAGGACAACTGGCTCCAACAACTGAGAGATGTATCCCCGCTCCGTTTAAAGTACCGGTAATGTACTAGAGGAGTGCGAGATTGATATCCAATACCACCCCATACCCACACACCCGATGCAGGACCAGTGTGGTGGTGCATAACGCAGCTGTTCAGCATCCTCTCTCCACGGTGTCTATAGACTCGAATCCGACCATCGTGATGTTGCAGACTAGTCAGTAAAGACAACTTCATTCCATTCTGCCACCCACATCCTTCTTTCATCGCACCATTGGTGGCGGAGACGTCAGTGGTTCTGCGTCAAGGGTGGTGACCAAGCAACGGACGTTTTGCGGACAGACCACCTGCTGTAAACGGCGTCGAATGACGCTTAGACACTGAATGATGCGTTACAGACTCAATGTGCTGTGCCATGATCCGTGATGTGACTGAGCGATCCGCTCGCTATGCGAACAATTTACCTGTTCACGGGAAGTGGTGCACTGGAGGTGGATGCGATCGGACGCCGGTCCATCGCACACTCTGCATCCAACGGTCACATATCCGCATTACAGTTGTTTGTTTTCGTCCAACACGACTACCGATTTCCCGAAAGATAATCCACGTCTCGGTAGGCCACTCATCCTTCTTCCTCTGTCGAACTCGGATACTTGATCAAAAGCTGATCGCTGTTTTCTACGAGAGTTCGTTGAAAACCACAAGAAAACACAATTGCCGAACTTGAAATCGTCGAAATCTCCAAGCTCGCAATAGCGTTTTAAGGTGGCGCCATTGTGGCGTGCGTGTGATGTGCGTCTCAATTGAAATTCTAATTATTTGCATATCTCACATCCACTAATGCATGTTGTAAATTTCATGTTATTTGCATGCTTCCTTCAGGTTGTTGCATTTACGGTGGCCAGCAGTATATATACAAATTTTACATCATAAGCAATTTTTGTCTACGATGTAACTAAGGCAATACAATAACAAAAGAGTGTGCTCCCCGCAGCCCCACGACCGATCACTAGCGTTTGTTTGTAATACCTCATAGTAAATTTTAAAATTTTGAAATAAAATGTAATCCATTTTGATCACTGGCATGCCAAAAATATTGCGCGTCGATGAATGGCACGCGTGCCACAAGTTCGTCATCCCTGTTCCAGATCTTAAAATCTCAAAACACTAAAAAAGTTTCTATGTTTTCTTGTAAATGTATGGATTAAATTCATATTTTTATAAAAATTCAACTTTGTTTTCATTTTTAAATTTTTAGAATTGACTTATGTAAATATTTCTTGTAACAGTTCTGAGTAAACATTTCACATCTTCATATGTTCAAGGCACTTGTTTAAAAGTAAAATGCCCATTTTTTTAACTCACTTTATATAAAATATTTGAAAAGTAGGACTAATGATAAGATGGATCTTCCTTAAAAAACATCATCTATAGTAAAAAAACTATTTCTGGTAACTGTGTTATATTGTAGTTACCAAACAATGATTTTATAGTGGAATATTTTTACATTAAAAAAAAACAACTTAATACTGTTACACTCTTGTGTGTAATGAATTTTCTGCACAGCCTAAAATACTGAGGAACGGATGTGTGTAATATGTTCATATTACTCTATGTTTTATTTATTTTATGTTAAAATTATACTATTCGGAAGCAACCTTACATTATAATGGCGATTCAATAGAAACACAGTGAAATCTTGGAGATAGAGCCAAGTTGGCATCATTTTTGGTGACTTGGCAATCCTGTTGGCGACTATTTTTGGTGAGTTCATGACCCTATGGGTTCTTCTGGAAATTAGCGGAGAAATCTACTAATATCACGATCTACGACACAAGTGGATTTTTCGAGAAAAATCCGTGAGGCCTATAAATAGGAAGTCGCTCGCCGAAACTGAATTAGTCTTATTTTAAACGTTGTAGAGTAGTATTGATTTGACCGTGTAGAGTCGACCAGCGATTAGTTGTTACTGCCGCCGTTGAGTTGAACGAGAGTGCTTGTGAATAATCTTTTACATGCTTGTATTTTAGGCTCTGATAATTGTGTCTGAGCGCCGTAGAAGAAGTGAAGACCTGAGATTTACTCAGCGAATTTGAGTACTGTATTCTGTATTGCAAGAATTGTTTTTCGACAATAAATTTCCATCGCTCCTGAAGAACTGTCTTGCTCTTTGCGACTGAATACATAAAATCCCCAAACCCCGATCTGCGTAACAATACCATTTTTCTATATGAGTTTAATGTCATACATTACGGTAGAACGTTGGGCAGATTATTAAAATAATAACACAAATGTTTTTATAATAAAAATAATTATTTAGTCATTAAAAATGTAAAACATATTTCCAGGAGTACTTAAGCTAAAAGAAAAGGAACAAAAATTGAAACTTTAAAGGTTAAAATTGATGAATTAGATAATATAATGTTGAAAAAAAGATATTTTAATATTAAATGTATAAGAGTTTCATCTTTGATATCAACAAAAAAATTAATAATTAATGAACTTCCAAATACAAAAATAGAAGGATTATTTTTTAATTACATTAATGTTTATTCTCAAAATATGCATAAAAGAATATAAAATATTTCATATTTTAAATTATAAATTTAATCATATGATGTTACATACAGGAATATTAAAATCTGATTAAGATTTATAAATATAAAGCACCCGATAATTATAACGTATTATCTGCAAATTTTATTACATTTTATGCTGAATAAGCCTTTTCAAAGCAATAATTAATTTTCATTAATCAGAGATTGTGATAAAGAGATCAAAATTCCCATTTTCGCTTTTACAAAAAAAAGAAAGAGTATAAATTGGGTTAAATTCTATGATGTATTTTATTTGTGGCGACGTTTGTAAAAACATACTCAACCATCGTGAACTTGAGCCGGCTGAATAAAATTAACAGTTATTTGATTGCAACATTTCTGTAGCGTTTCAACACAAATCGTCTGCTGATTAGTAACTTTTAATTGTATGAGATGGCGAATATGGATTTTTTTAAATGAAGTTATTATAAGGAAATACTGTTATTGAGATCCTTCTGAAATAGTGGAGTTTTAAACTAATCAGCTTACTTCTGCATCAAAAATTTAGGATATATTTCCACGCACTTTTTAACTGCTTTCATGAGAATCGGTTTAAATTTCGTAACTTTACTAATGGTTTTAAAATTTACATTATTACTGGTAAAATTATTACAATCTGCTTTTGCAAAATATTATAAACAATTTTAAAATTTAGTCAGTCAAAATCAGTTAAAACACAAAAATCATTCAGTCAAATAAATTGATGCATTCTTAAGATTTGGATAATCTCTTTAAACCAACTAAATAGATATAAATGATTCTCTAACAGCTCTTTTACAAGTTTGAGATACAGATGGTGTAATAAAGTGTGCTATATATAAAAATTTCAAAATTTTAATTTAATTCTTGAAGAAATTATATCATAATCATAATGAGATAATATTTATCAGTTTAAATGCTTACCCCTCACAACGTTTGACCTAATAGCAATTGTTAAGCTAATTTATATTTATATATTTATGAAAAACACAAAGTACTGATAAGTAATATTGCTTTTTATCAGGTGCTTTTTCTTTTCTTTTTTTACTGTATTCATTATCTAATTATTTTTGATAAAAATAAATTTAAACAAGACTATTTTTTATTCAAAATATATAAATTCAGTTGAAATTAACACTAAAACTAACTAATTAAACTATTAAATTTAAAGTTAAGTGGTTGGTTATCGCAGGACATATATAATTGATCATAAATTAAATATCAGAATCAAGATATATATTATAAATGCAAAAGTTTGTTTGGATGTTTGGTCGTCTTTCACGCAAAAACAACTGAATGGACTTTAATGAAACCTTACAGTAATATAGCTTATGTTCCGAATAGACATAGGCTATTATAATTTATAGCATAGGCTATAATTTTCTATGAAGCCATTGTGCGAAGTGTCCAAAATATAACGATATTTGTCAAGTAAGTAGGAAAAAATTCTGCCATCTGCAAGCAATTCTGGCGCGCGCTGCAAAAAAGCCCGCGACAGCATATATCCATCTTTTATTTGTGAAGGAACACTTTCAGCTTTGTCTACGCAAGGCGCTGGCTTCTAATTTATTCCTGTGATCAGTGTAGTCCCTATTTTTTTTTTATTTCAGAATAAAACTAATTATTAAAGGGACAGGTTGTTTTAAATCTCTCCTTAGATAGCTCCTACTGATTTTTTTCATGTGTGAACCATAAGAAATTGATCCTTATACCAAAATAAATACTTTTATCGCTTCTGGTACTTAAAGTAAATAAACTTTGTCTTTCGCACTACATCATTTGGACAAATTTGCATAATTTGTTTGTGGTTAGTAGTTAATATTATAACGCTATAATTTTAATTGAATAGGCAGATATTGCATTTTTTAAGTATAAAAATAATAATAATTACTGTATTGTATTTTTGGAGTGAGTGAGTGAATATTAACGTCGCACTGTTCAGCTACACGAGGGCTTTGGGCGACGGACCACGTAATTTTGAACCATGTTCAAGTGACATGGACGACTCCTGAACTCCCCCCTCCCCTCTCTCCTAACTACCATACCACATCAACGGGAGGACGTTTGAGCTCTCGACAGAATTAACCCTTTATATACCGACGGTACTTATAAGTACCACTCACTTTAAAATAACATAGAATAACCAATTTACGAATATTCTGACAATACTTAGTAAGCAGGAATATTTTGAAATCCACTCTTCCAAGATATATAAGCAGCGCGGTTCTATGAAGAGTATTTTAGCGGGAAGGCGTAGAATACGTTTTGTAGCAGAAATTGCGTTTTCAGCTGACGGTGTTTCCAGTGGATCAAAGATTATCATTTTGTCCCGAAAAATAGTTAATGTCAAAAATTTAAATGTCTTATGTTTTTAGAAGGTTATGAACGGTGTATATAAATTAATTTTACAGTGGAATATCTTTACTCACTAATTAGTTCTTAACGGATTAAATTTTTCCAAGTTGAGTATTTTGTTTTGTGTATATTCCCACTTTTTAATGTAGTGATCCAAAAAGTACCGTATGGTGAAAAAAAAAACTGTGAAAATCATAATGCGGTAGATAAAGGGTTAACGTGCATTAGTAAAGCTAGAAAGTAGTTAGACATTGCCAACTTGACTCTAATTCGCCCAAACATTTCGCTATAGCCATTTGAATCGCTAATATAATTTGCAAGCTTTTTAATACAATTTTAAGTATAAATAAATACAACAGAAAGTAATATTAATGAATTACACTTTCAGATATAAATTATTTACAATAAATAAAAGCGTTCATTACACACAAAACTTTTAACAATGTGTTACTTTTTGCTGAGCAGATCAGCTTAGGGAGTAAGTATTTTCAAAAATTGACATGAGTTACATGGGAGTTATAAATAAAAAATCCTATCAGCTATTAGATCTATAGACTAAAATTTAACAAAGGTGTGTTTTTTTTTGTTCAGCTAAGATATACAAAAGTTATATTTTGTTTGCAGAAAATAACAACAACTCATTAAAACTTCTACCCTTCAATCTGTATTGTTTAATGTTAGTTCACCAAAAGTGAAGAACGGTATATCAGCTAGTTTATTATAAAACAAACACTTTAAATTTTTTAAAAATATAATGAGAATACTGTTATAGTGTTTTATTCAACAGAAATATTATGATAAAACAAATAAAAAATATTTAAAAATTTATAAAATACTGTTTGGGATAAGACTACCTTATTAAATTTCAGAAATTGTACATTGGTATTAAATTTGATTCAATTTACGTGTTTTAATTTTTGTTTTTGTTTATTATACTTATTCGTAGAAACCGTCTTCTATTTGTATTGTTTCGATAATTATTCGCTTATTTTGTAACAGGTTTTTACATTTTGAAACATACACAATTACCTCTTTAAAATATTTTAAAAATTCATGAAGTAACTTTTCTTATTTTTTTACATATAATGTACTGCTATATATTTTAAAGAAATTGAAAAATTACTTTCAGCCCCCCACACATACTATACTGTGATTTCTACTCTAAATAGTTATGTTGCGATAAGTAAATTACATTTTATAAACGTATTTTTCCTTTTGTAGCACATGTTATTTTAATAAGTTTTTGAACCATAATTTTAATTCCACCACAGCCCAATATTGTTCTATTTATTTATTTATCTTCGTGGAATTTTCTAATCATTAATAATACATTTAAAGCGCCAGATTGGAGGCCTGAAATTTTATATACACGATTATTTTGGATGAGACAAGCCGCCAACAGCATTTAACTTAATTGATTAAAACTAATTATTCAAAGAATTACAAGTAGCTAATGCTTTTCTTTTCACATTTTATGACTTGTGTCAAAACACATGAAAAGGTTTTTCTCACATTTTAAAAGCAATTTCCACGTTAAGCCGAGCTTTAAATTATATAATACCTGTTTGCTTTGGGTAAAATACGATAATTTAATTATAATAATTAAAATTAACGGACGAAACCACTATTTAAAGAATTACAGACAATCTAATGTTGGTTTCATTTTGAAGAGACTTGTCAGTATTATAGACCGAACAGTGTATAATGGGATATTTAGTTTCATTGAAACATGTATAAAATTGTTTTATGATTATGATTAAAAATTATTTATGGGCGTGCCATGTACTGCGCCCTTGTGAAAATCCACTTCTCCTCTATTTTACCACAGAATTTTAAAATTATTTTCAAAGTTAACACCGATTGAAATACAATTATCGGCGTTATTTTCTTAAAAATTGTTGACGTAAACATGGATAAACCCACTTAAGTTATATATTTCGTACCTCTAGTTGACTTCTGTACAGAGAGGTGCAGTGGGTTGGAGCTTATGTGTACATATTATGTTAATAGTATATTTTTCTCACACAAAAGGAGAACATTTTCGAAAAAGATTATTCTGTAAAGTAATTTTTGTCAAATATTGTATTGTCCTAAAACCATTTTATACATGTACCCTAAATTCAAATGACATACATGAAAATTATCCTTATAGTAATCACGGTGTTCCCAACCGTCGGATGCAATCTTTACTTCTCACAAGTAAAGTAGTGTGTAAATTTTCTTTGTTGATCTAAGTGCAGGAATTGATTCTTAAATATTTTTTTTATTACTTGTTTACTTATATGTTATGCAATATATTTTAAAGAAATTTTTTTTAAAAATTTACTTTCGCCCCACATACTATACTGGGAATTCTACTCCGAATAGCTATACAACAGAATAAGTAAAATATTATTTTGCTATTCTTTCTTCTTTATAGCAATACTGTGTTAATAAGTTTCTCTCTCTCAATCATAATTTTCTTTTGTTCTATTTTTTTTATTTCCTGCCGCCAAAGATATTGGGTAAAATTAAACCTTAAGTGCTTATGGCATTGATAATTCCAAGAATACGCTAATTTGTTTCATTCTATGTTTTCCAGAGATAAGATAAAAAAAAAAAAAAAAAAAAACAAGAGCCGGAAAGGGGAAAAAAAAAATCGTTGCCCAGAGGGGCTAAATTGGCTCTGTATTCAAGGAATTTAAGATCTCAAACATAATACAGCTCTTTTTAAGTAACACGCAAAATGAAAATTGATCCCAAAGTTATTGAAGATTACGAGAAAAATGGCGCCGTGTGCTTAAGAGGAATATTCGACAAGACCTGGATAGAGCTTGTTCGAAATGGAATCGAAAAGAATTTGGCCTCGCCAAGCGTTTTTGGGGAGAAACTTAAAGGAGATAAAAGTGATGGCCATTATTTTGATGATTACTGTAATTGGAATCGTATAGAAGAATTTAAGAAGTTTGTCCGCCTGCTGCTGCCATTGGTAGGGACGACCCCCTAGTGAAATCAGAGGTAATTCTTTTCTTTTCCATCTTTAGAGTTCTGTTTCAAATGCCATTTATCTAATAACTAGAGTTTAGATTTTATTGACAAATCAAATTTTTCTGAAGCTCCAATGCATTTCTAAAAACATTTTTATAACTTCTAATAATGACTTGTAATAACATAAATTATATATTTACTTGATGACTTTCTCTAGTGATAAGGTGATTATATAAAAGCATTTTTAGGCCACTTTTTTGAATTTTTATAAATTTGGTGTTTTATTTTTTTTTCTTTTTTTAAAATCATTTTCAATTTTTAGGTCAGTTATGAAAAAAAAAATTTCCCCTTAAATTCTGAATACAGCATTACCCTTGAGCAAAAATCCATATTAAAAAAAATTCCAGAGCCTAACGCCATTAATGTACTCCTATGTTGTGGCTTACGCTGAAATTAAATAACAAATTAGCCATTTTCACCCCTTTACCCACTAGTTCACACACTCTCCCATATAATAAGTACACATAAACGTGAAAGTTTAGAGGATGTTTGGTCGTTCACGCAAAACAACTGAATGGATTTAATGAAAGTTTTACACAATATAGCTTATAACCGAATAACATATTATACCTCTATAAAGATATTGTGTGAGCTTCAAAAATAAATTTATTGTCAAGAAAGTAGGAACCCCTGCTATTCTGCGTGCCAAAGGTTGCATATTCATCTATCTTGCTTATCCCTTTGTTTCTTTTATTCTAAGGTCCTTAGTGCGCTCTCGCTTTTAATTAATTTATTCCGTTCATTAGTGTAATACCATTTTTTATATCATAATAAAACTAGAGATTGGAAGGGAGTAGTGGTGGCATTTTAACATAAAATAAATACAACAAAAGTAATATTAATGTATTAGACTTAATATAAATTATTTATTATCTATTTTACGCGTGTACATTGGTTACTAAAACAAAATAATGATGAGGAAGGAAAAACTATGAAATTAAAATAAAATATCAACAAAATGTTTTATCATTTTTAATGTAAAGTTTTTCTCAGCAAGGTTACATGTAAATATATGTTCACGCTTTCTCCCATACTGTTTTTATAACTTAGATATATATATATAACTTAGATAAAATCTGCTATTAAAAAGCAATCGTATAGCTATTCAAGTTGTTTTTATTTATTATAGAAAATGGATTTTAATTAATATTACATATATGTTTTTTTAAAAGGATTATTTCTATTATTTCATTACTAAATTAATTATTTGTTAATTAAAAGTACACGTTCATTATTTTTGGATAAAAATACATTTCAGAGACATACGTAACGATTGATTGATCATGTAAAAATCTCTGGAAATTATTTATTGTCGGGTTTAGAACTAACTATTATTAAAAGTGAAGCTTTGCAGTGTTTTACCTTAGCATTAGAATCGTTTTCTTTTTTTTGCCGCTTCACATTAATAATTTTTAACCAATTTTTAAAAGTCATACATCGAAATTTAGAAGCTATATCTTATCTGTGGGAAGAGGGAACACACAATAATAATTTACATTAAAAAAAAAAAAAAAACCCCTGTTATGCCAAGCTAGAGAGAGGGAAAAGAAAACCCGTCTTTAAATCGAAAACATGAGGAACAAATTTCGAAAAAAGGGAAATTTAATGAAATAAGTTTAGAAATCACCACACACATTGGAGCGTACAAAACACACACACATAATTGCTGGCGTCATGAGGGGAAAGAGAAAGTTCGTGTAACGCCGGACCATGCAGCTAGTATATATATATCTTGCAGTAAGAGCAGCCACAGAATTTTTCATGGGGTCCAAGTTGAATTGGACCCTCCCTTTTGTTGCGCCACTAATATCTTGTTCAAACTTTCGATTGTTAACAAAATACTTTCTATTCGTCCATTCAAGTTCAAATACATTTTTGAACTTAAAGTGAATGATATTTGATATTAATACAATTTTAGTTCAAATATTAATCCATTAATTAAATTAAAGAATGAATAAATAGCAACAAAAATCATAGTCCAACAGCGTGCATAGAAAAGAGAATCGCTCGTTGTGTTCCTGTAGCGCAATGGATAGCGCTTTGGACTTCTAATTCAAAGACTGTGGGTTCGAATCCCCCAACTGGGATGGCCTAATTTCTGAGAATGTGATTTCTTTTTTACTATATGCTATTTTATTAGAATAATTAAATTTATAATTTATGAATAAATAGTAACAAACAAAACAAAACAAAAAATGTCCAACGTCTTTATAGAAAGGGAAATGGAAAATTGTAAGGAAAATCGCTTTCTGTTTTGTCACTTAATATTGTGATTCTGTTATATATGTATATACATATATATATGTATATTAATTGTAACTATTTAATAAAAAATAACTAAAATAAAAAATTTTTTTTGTTGACCTATGTAAGAATTGACTTAATTTCTTTTTTATATTACTTATTTTGTATGCTATTACGTTGTGTATCATCACCAATCCGCAGCCCATTAGAAAGGGAAAAAACGTTGCATATCATTAGGTTTAGGCCTTAAATGGTAAGATTAAGCCTAAAAACTCTAGATTTCTTACAGTTATTTTATTCTATTTGATATCTGAGTACTCATGCCAGATTTGAATCTAACGGTTTAATAACTAAATCCTCAACTCTTTGCTTTTGTTTTATATTTACTTTATTTTTTAGGTTCGAAAAACTGGGTATTTTTTTACTAAGCAACAAATTTCACAGAAAAATCAATATATTCTATCAACTGCATAATTTTCTGGAAGTACCGTAGATTAAGTAATGCAATACCATTTATTTGCATGCTATTTAAAATACATTTTAGGCCATATCCTATGGAATATAAATGAAATTTTCACAAAGTTACCGAAAATTTTAAACGATTTTTGTAATAAGATGAAAAATGCTTCCTCTCTGTTTGTTTAGAATGTCTTCTTCCATCACTCAATGTAGTTTTTAATTTTTCAGTAAAACTACTTCCAAAAGAAGTATTTAGCTCTGCAATTTTACATTCCCGCTAAGAGAACCAGAGGTTCATAACAATAAAAATTGATTCGCGAAAATACTTAAAATGTGACTAATTATTAAAAAGGAGAATTAGAATTACTTTAGGAACTAAATATAAACAGGTTAATGTATCGAATTCAAAAGCAAACAGTTGAGTTACAAAATAGCAATCATAAAAATACCATTTAGAATTTAAAAAATATTTACAACATTACGAAAATTAATCTTATTTTTTAAAGCTACGATTTCCTCTTTTATTGCTAGTTATCATTTTGCTTTTTCCTTTATTTCAAAAAAATAACGCATACTCTTAATTAAAAAAATCAATTGATAACAACTTGGTTTAAGGTATCCGACTACGTTCGGAACCACGATTTTGCAAAAGCGTATAAATGGATACTATTTATGATATTTAGTGTCACTTAGATTAGAAAATATATATAAAATTGTTTTAAGAATAGTATTACAATAAAAAAAGTATTTAAGCGCGCAATATTTTAACAAAAAAATGAACATAGAATGACCCATTTTCAAAACATTCCCCTTTTGGGAAAAATTCTTCTATTATAGTAATATTTTTCCTGTAGATAACTCAGACTTCTGCACAGAGGCTCAACTAGAATTTTTGAAATATATAACTTAGAAGTGGGTTTATCCATGTTTTACGACAACAGAGGGAGAAATTTTAGAAAAAACGCCGATAGTTATTTCAATGGGTTGTAACTCTGAAAATAATGTGAATTTTTCAAAAATCACAGTTGAGCTTCTGTAAAGAGGTCTGAGTTATATACAGGCAAAATATTATTATAATAGAAGCATTTTTCACAAAAGGAGAATATTTTGAAAAAAGGTTATTCTAAGTTAATTTTTTGCCGAAATATTGTATTTAAATAAAAAAAAAATTTTGTCAAAATGTCCTGAAAACAATTTTATACATGTATTCTAATCTAGGTGACATTAAATATCATAAATATTATCCATTTATGCGTTTTTAAAATTACGGTTCCGAACGTAATCGGATACCTTAAAAGAATCACGAATGTTCTGATGAAATGAATGTATGGGACTCAGTGAAACCGACCGATCAGAGAGATAAATATCGTTCGGTGGATTATCCTTAAATGGACCAATGATCCTCTCGCTTCTAAACTGATAAATTGTTCCGGCATTGCCTTCATTTCCGTTCACGTGCCAACCTTCCGGTATCGATTGACTGTGAAAGTTATATCGATAACGGGAAAGTATTAATCGGAATCTGCAGTTGCGATCGACGGTAAAATACCGCTTAGTTTGACGGCTTGGTGAGGGGAAGTCATCGAGGATAATACTGTGTAAATCAGTTGCCATTCGAAATGTGTTTATGAGGATTAAAATTTAATACAAATTATTGCTTAACCTTTTTTAGGGCGATTTTTCAATTCCTACTATTAACTCACGCTCTCTATATATTTATTTATCTTGGTGGAATTTTCAATCGTTAATAAAAGACATTTTAAAGCGCTCAACTGAGCTGAAATTTTATATACATGATTATTTGGATGATAATACAATAATTTAATTATAATTAATAAAAATTAATTGATTAAAACTAATTATTTAAAGAATTACAAATACACAGCCACGTTGGCATCATTTTTGGCGACTTGCGTCAAAACTTGAAAATTTTTTTTTTCACGTTTTAAAGCATTCAGTTGAACAGAAATTTTATACACACGATTGGTTTGGATGACAACACGATACTTGAATGATAATTAATAAAAATTAATGACCACTTAATGTTGTGATTCTGTCATATGTTTATACATATTTATATTAATTGTAACTACTTAATAAAAAGTAGCTAAAATAAAATTTTTCTTTGTTGATCTATGTAGGAATTGACTTAAAATTTTTTTTTATGTTACTTGTTTCTATATATAGTAATGTTGTAATAAAATATTTTTAAGGCTGAGATTGATTTATAAAAAGAAAAATTCATTTAACTTATTACCTAAAAGTAGTTTGATTTTTAAAACCAGAATTTTTGAGGGGAAGTATGTTTCCCACCGCCCACTGGGTGTTATTCAAAAGTAGGCCATCTTACTTTCTGCAATTCTTTTTAAATCGCATTACATACGTTATCAAACATAATTTGAGGATACTGATAAAAATTAGATACATTTTGTATAGAAAGATATTTTTTTTTTATTTCCAATGACGGATTACAAAACAACTGCAAATAAAACAAAAAACAGAGAAAATTGACAAATAACAAGAAACAAAAGAAACACAGCAAGTAATCTATAAATCACAATTTTATATCTAACCCCCCAATATCGCCCCAAAGGGACCCAATGTTGAGTGCACGGAAAATCCCAAATGAATGGCTTCATTTCTTCATTGAAGTCACACAGTTTACACAGGGGCCCCCACAATGCCTATTGTGTTTAAATGATTGATGGGGAATCGTCCTGGGGCGTTAAAAAATCGGCCATCTTTCCCCGGCCCTTTTTAATATAAAAATTTTTCCCAAAACTCCTTTTTTTTTTATTCTTCAAAAAATTTCGACCAGAACTTTCTCTGGTACTTTTTAATTCCTACTTTTAAACCACTCTCCTTTAGAAATATATAAAAATATTTGGTTTGTGTGGGTTTGGGCCCGATGTTGGTTTTTTTTCATTCTGGTTTTTGAAATCATTTTGAATAATTTTCCTCCTTTTTATAAAACCCCATCAAAAGTTAAAAAACAATTGGGACATTTTTTACATTGAATAGGGAGTGGCATGTTGGGGGGACAAAAAGCAAAAAGCTGCAGTTTTTTAACTTTTGATGAAGGCAAGCAACAAAAGAGCGTTACACAAGATTTTGTTTATACAAGCAGTGCAAGTGCGGATTATTATGTATTAGCAGTTTTTGATTGGATAAAAATGGGGGGACAGGATTTGGGACTAGCTAAAATTACGATTAAGATTACAGGTTTTTTTAAACAAAAAAAAAAATAAAGTTTGTTTAAATTTTAAAGTACAAAGAGTTAAAAAAAAGGGGTATGGGGAATTATTACATATATAAATATACATATAAAACTATATCTTTTTTCCCAGTTTTCAATCGTTAAAAAAAAGCACGACAAAGTAGGGAACAACGTTTTAAGGGAGTTTTTTTTGGGGGGGTTTTAAATTTTTGAATCAAAAAGTATTTAAAACCCCTTTTTCAGCTACCTTTAAACCCTTTTAGCCCTTTCTTAGAAAAATTAATTCACACATATGATTGTATATTTCGAAAAAAAATATTACTTTATGACAACAAATTGTGTGAATAAATAATTTTATAGGGAAAAATTAAAACCCCCTTTTGTTTTTATTTACGTAACTAATCCCTGAAATAATATTACAAAATTTGAAGCTATCACTTTTATCGTGTGGTCATAAGCACACACACTCTTTTTTTAGAGTTTATTTTCTTTTCATACGTATACATGTATTTAATTAAAATTCCCAAGAACTAAAAAGAAATTTAATACTTTTAAAATTTTTTTAAAAGAAAAAAATTTATTGATTTTTTGGGGAAAAAAACCCGATTTTTTTTCATTGCATTGTCTTTTTAAAAAATTCAAATTGTAAAACACATTGTTCGATATCGCCCATTTTGATAATTCGTTTCATCATTGTTGTGTCCAAAAAAATTTGGCAATTTTTTTTATGTAAATAGAGCTGCATTAAACCCTTTTCATCGTTGGAATCTATAGAAAGGTATTTTTAAGCTCTTGAACAAAAGCCCAAAAACGTTTTGGGTTCGTCGAAATTTGGGGCCCGTACATTTTTTTATCCCAATGAATTTTATGATAATGCAATGGGGACAGTTCAATCCGGCTGGGGGGGGATGGCGATTGAGATGGGATTAATCAAAAAATCGATTTTTTGGCCCCCCCAAAACGATTTTTAAACCGATAAGCGCTGAATCGATTCAGTGAATCGATATTTCACCCTTTAGAAAAGGGGATATTCGTTTTTTTTCCTTTTTGAAAAACCAAAAAATTTAATCACTTTTTTCCGGCAGTTTTTACCTGAATTTGGACTAAAATTTTACCGTTGAAAAAAAAGCTCTTTTTATCATCATTCAAATAGCCATGACTATACGAGTTTTCGTGGGATCTTTCTTTTCCCAGAACCCCTTTTTTCTTTCCGGCAACATCGCAAAAAAAGGGAACCATTTGGGACCCCGAGATCTAGAGACTGTTTTTTTAAAAAAATTTTGGGATATTAAGCCCCAAAAACCCATATATAAGCTATATAATAAATTTTTTTTGAACCTTTTAATGCAAAAATATTTAGAAAATAAATGCCTTTTTTTTTTATACCTAAATACTTTGATAGGGTAAAAAAAATAATTTTTAAATTGGTTTACCAAAAAAATCCTGATTTTAACATAAGAGACGTTTATTTTTTTTCTTGTTTTCAAAATTATGGATTCTTTTTCGTAAATGTAGACTGGGGGGAAAAAAGTCAAAAATTTTAGCCCTTTTTTTTTTTGTGAATGGGATTCATCGGTTGAATACGAATGATTTAAAATCGATTTTTTAAAATTTTCAGTCTTTTAATAAAATAAAATTTAAAGCGCTCCTTTGGGCTGAAATTTTATATTCCCTTATTATTTTTTTGACAATACAGAATTTTAATTATAATTAATAAAAAATTTAAATTAAATTAAAAAATTAATTTTTCAAAAAAATTACAAAATACAGCCAAGTTGGCATCATTTTTTGGCGGGCTTAAGGGTCAAATTTTTGACTTCCCCCTGCAAAAAATTTTAAACGGGTTTTTTTTCACATTTTTAAAAACACTTATTTGAGCTGAAATTTTTACACGATTGTTTTGATGACAATATGATAGTTTAATTATAATTAATCAAAAAAATTTATTGAAAAATAGCTACTTAAAAAAATTACAGATACAGCCAAGCTATTTCATTTTAAAACGAACAGATTTTTTTTTTCACGTTTTTTAATTTCATTCAGGTTTAACTGAAATTTTATATAAGATTGTTATGGGTGACCATACGATACTTTTTTATTAATTTTTAAAAAATTCCACTTAATGTTGTGGGTTCTGTCATATTAAAAAGGAACCGGCGTATGGCACCCCCTTTAACCCCAAAAAACAAATTTTGGGGGGCGTTATAAGGGCCCGGGAAAAAAAATAAAGCTTTAAAAAAAACAAAAAAAATGTTCATAAAAAAATTTATTTTTTACATGTATCAAGTACTGTTTATTTTAAAAAAAAAACATACATTTGTACTTGAGTCGTAGTTTTAGAAAAGCAGTATTTTTTTAAAAACCCCCGATAATACTTGGGAAAAAAATTGACTTTTTAAATCATAAGAAAATATTGTTTTCATACATTTCATATTTTTTTAAAAAAAGGGGGTGCCGGGTTTTAAGGGAATATACGTAAAAAAAAAAAATACAAATTGAAAGTATGGGTGCGCGTTATACGACGGTGCGCCTTTTACGGGGATTTTTCGGTATACCCTTTCGATATTTTTTAAATATTTAATAAAAAGTAACTAAAAAATAAAATTTTTCTTTGTAGATCTAAGTAGGAATTGACTTAAAATATATTTTTTATATTACTTTTTTATTTTGTTTTCTCTTTATATATACAGAGAGAGACAAAGGGAAGGGGAAGAGGAACAAAGAAAACAAAATCGAAAGAATTTTTTCGCTATTGGGTCAATTTTCAAGCTTTATCACACGTTCAAAAAGATATATTTATAAATTATAATAGTGAAATTCGTTTTATATATACGTATTTCATTTATTTAAAATTTCCTTCCTTTTTAAAAATGTATTTTTTCAGCCATTCTTTACTTGCAGTAGTATTTAACATATTTCTACAAATTTTATAATATCGTTTATTATTAAATAAAAAATTAGGAAAAAATTGCTTACGAAATGCTTTCTAAAGATGTTAAATTTAATTCATATTCATTTTGGATATCTAATTACAGCGATTAACTGCGGTTTGGTCCGATGCATCGGACATTTTAAAATTATATTTTAATGCACTCCAGGTGTTTGTTTTTTTAAATAATTTTGCATTATTTTCTTCAGATGATGAAATATTACTAGTAATAAGAGTATAACATTTTGCTTGCTTCATATAAAAAATTAAACTAAACATCTTTCTGTAATTATTTTTAATAAAAACTTTAAAGAACCGAAAAATTATATTTGTCCATTATCGTTTGGTCTTTTTAACTTTATGTTTTGAATATCGATAGAATTAATTTATTTTTAACAAAAACATTTCTTCTTTAGGTATACAAAAATAAAACATGTTTTCTTTAAAAATATTAAATTAAAAAATTATTCAAAGAAAATAAATAATTTCTGAGAAATTTATTCGGAAAGATTTAATCATTGCATTTTCTACTCTATCTTCCGTTCTATATTCAACTACCACAACATCAAAGAACACATCCAAAATTTTACTTTGACCCCAAATGTTCTTCTGTTGCTACAAGATTTTATTTTACTTTTTTCAAAACATTTTAAAGGTTTCCACTTCGGGTGCAACAACCGAATTGTTATTATACACAGCAACCGGAAATTCTATTTTTTTTCTTCACTGAAACCATAACTGCTATTCCGCGAAACGATGAAAGAACGAAGCAACACAGATGCTTTGCAGGCATGCAGGCTTGTTGAAACGACAGTTGTTCGAAAAGAGATGAAACAAAAATAAACCCGTATTTTTTTTTTTTTCCTTTCCCCTGATCGCGAACTATCTAATTTTGAGCTACAAGGCCAGAAAATTAGATGGGATGATAAAAATAATAATTTCGCTTTCGTAATCACACCAAATTTCTCCCTCCGTGAATAACTTTCCCCTCCCCTCCTCTAAAACAGGGAAATGAATATGTTGCAATGTAATGACACTTCATTTTTAATGCCAGTCTGCTTTTTCAAAAAGTTATATGAATGATTACCATGAAAGCTCAGAGAAAAATGTTTCTTTTCATAAAGAAGGCACTTTCCAGATTCTTTCTGTAATACAGACAGAAACACATTCACTTTATTTATATAAGGTTAGTGCATATAAAAGGTGGTATTTTTAAGTGAATATATAAAACTGCATTTTTTTTCTAAAACTGTTTATTTAATTAAAATAGGCTCCATTTGCTTCTAAACACTTTTCCCTACGAGATTTTAATGATTAGATGGCTGTCTTAAGGAAATTCTGATTATTAGATCACTCTGATATGGAATTCTACAGATTGTCTTCATTTTCATACAGTTTAGTCCGTAAAAACTGTTCTAAACGTTTTAAAATATGAAAGGACGCTTGGTGAAAGATGGGTGCTGCAAAATTTCATATTTAAATGCATTTAATTTCGCAATTATTTTGAACGACGTATGCGACCTAGCGTTGTAAAACAGACGTACAGTATAGGGCATTGCCGATGAACAAGTTATGAGCGCATAATTTTCAATATTTCATGTATTTTATCTATGTACTGGCAGTGTTATAGATTCAGTTCGATTCGTCTCCACTTACGCTTTCAAAGTATCATTCATTCTGCAAAGATGTTTTAGCACCTCCCCGCTGTTCATTTTGTAAGGAAAAATCACATGGTCGAAATTCTTCAAATCAAATGTAGTTTTCCATAATCAACAATTTAATGTGACTCTAATACTGCATTGTACGACTATATAAACGAGGTTATGTCAAAAACAAAAATATAACCAAAACAGGGAGGCAAACGTAAAGAAAATCCGACAATGTGTATGTTAATACTAAACTCAGTGGCCCAACAACCCATGGAGGACCGAAGCTTACTGCACCCATCTCAGTTTTCATGACCTTGGGCACTGAGGTGCATGAGCAGATGTTCCGCTCAGGTGATCAGTCTGATCCAAAAACTCCAGTGTTTAGTTCCCAAGTAAGCTTGGTGCTCGTTTATCAACTCATTGGAAGGGATAAAAAGCTGAGTCTATCTTGCCCAGCCCGGGGTTTGAGCCCTGGACTTTTGGCGTGGAAACGCTTTATGCTACCACTCGGCCACTGGGCCATTTCATATGCACCCTTTCATCAATATGACACATTTTAGTTAATTTTTCAATTAATTATTTTTAATGAAATCAGCACTCGCATTTTAAAAGTCACATGATATTTATTTAATTCATACTCAGAATTGTTCAACTAATACATTTTCAGGGGAGAAAAAATGCTCCATTTCTTGGTTTTGTCGGGAAGGCCTAGTATTAGCACAATTCCTCAGAAACTTCATTCAAAGATTTTATAATGAAGTTGAAATTCAACAAAAGGAATGTGTACATAAAGTAATACCGCTTCACTTGGGTGCTTTTTATTCTTTTTGCGCTATCCACTTTATTCCAGCTCCCCACCAGGTGTCACTACAGCGTATCAATTTCTGCACCGTTCCATCAATGCCCAAGTTGCCAACAAGGTCGCCAAAAATGATGCCAGCTTGGTTCTATCTCCAATATTTCGCTGTGGTTCTATTGAATCGCCATTATAATGTAAGGAACGACGTTGCTTGCGAATATTACAAATTTAACATAAAACAAATTCAACAGAAAGTAATATTAATACATTACACATCTAGATATAAATTATTTACACTATTTTAAGGTATCCGACTACGTTCGGAACCGTGATTTGGCAAAAGCGTATAAATGGATAATATTTGTGATATTTAGTGTCACTTACATTAGAAAATGCAAATAAAATTGTTTTAAGAATAGTATTACGATAAAAAGTTATTTAAGTACAATATTTTGACAAAAAATGAACATAGAATGACCCATTTTCAAAATATTCACCTTTTGTGAAAAATGCTTCTATTATATAATAATATTTTGCCTGTATATAGCTTATACCTCTGTACAGAGGTTCAACTAGAACTTTTGAAATATATAACTTAGAGATGGGTTTATCCATGTTTTACGACAACAGAGGGGAGAAATTTTAAGAAAAAAACGCCGATTATTATTTCAATTGGTGGTAACTAAAAATAATGCGAATTTTTCAAAAATCTTAGTTGAGCCTCTGCACAGAGGTCTTAGCTATATACAGGCAAAATATTATTATAATAGAAGCATGTTTCACAAAAGAAGAACATTTTGAATAAAGGTTATTCTAAGTTAATTTTTTTGCCGAAATAGTGTATTTAAATAATTTTTTTTTTGTCAAAATGTCCTTAAAACAACTTTATACATGAATTCTAATCTAAGTGACTAAATATCAAGAAAATTATCCATTTATGCGCTTTTTTAAAATCACACGGTTCCGAACGTAGTCGGATACCTTAAACGTTCATTACATAAAATGTGTAACAATGTATTACTCTGCTGAGCAGGGAGCAGCTTAGGAAGGTGTTTTCAAAAATCGACCCGCAAGAGATTAACGGGGAGTTATAAATAAAAAAAGAAAATCCTTTTTATCAGCCTAGATCTACAGACTTAAAATTTAATAAATAAGGGGTTTTTGTTCTGCTGAGTTTCAAAAAGTTTTTTCTTTTGTTTGTTTAGTTTGCAATTCACGTAAAAACTCATTACAAACTTCTTTAGCTCAATCTGTTTTGTGAATTTTTTAATCTACCAGTACGAAGAACGGGTATACCAGCGCTAGTCCATAGGAATAATGTCACAAGGAAGTTCAGAGATCAATGGAGGGGGTATAGTTCTGGAGTTGATGATCACTTTACTAACGTCGTACTCTGAAGTTATGCAAATTGTACGTTCACGAGGAACGTTTCAAGTCATGACGGAAACTGAGCCGGGTCAGGGCCTCGGTCGGGGCCTCGTTTCATTCTCAGTTTTATCCTTATAAGATCATGATCCGGATCATTTTATTGGTTAAATATTATTCATCCGAAAAAACAGGGAATTTCAGAATGCATGTCAACTGGTAAAAGTGGCAAGACTGTATTATTATGTGATGACCGTTGTCGTTTGACTCAAACCTAAGCTAATACCATCATAAACCAAGAAATGCTGTTTAAGATTGGCACGCTATAATAATTTTTGGGCACTCCAGCGATCAAAATGGTTTGCAATTTATTTCAAAATAACAAAGTTCACAGTGGAGTATTATCGGTCATAGGCGGCGGCGGGGAGTCGTTTTTATTGTCTTGCCTAATTACGTCTTGGACCACAATTGCGTATGATGCAAAGTTTGTCTACGCATATCATAGCCAATTTCGTTGACACAGCTGTATTTTAAAGTTTATTTGGGTTATTTTTATGATTTTTAAGAGTTTTTTTAACATGGCTAGTTCAGCAAAAGGATAGAAAGGGCAAGATAGTAAGTGTAACAAAGAATTTCAAATTTGGTGAATCTAGAAATATGGCATTATTAGTAAAGGGGCGACAAAGCGGTGTGTGTTTTATGTTCTGAAATAGTGGTATGCGGAACATCGTTTGTAAAATGACATTTTGAAACAAATCGCAAATCCTCTTGTCAAAAAAGTGAATCACAGCAAAAATAATTAATTGCTTAAAAGCTGATTGGCACCCATATGACTCCAATTGAGCATGCATTCTACTAAAAGTATATCTTACAATCCCCTAATATAAGTTATTTTATCCACAAACAGGCTCAACTAAGGGTTTTTTTTAATTTGAATTCAGTAAAACAAAACATTAACAACTAAAAGAAAAAAGGTTTTTTTTTCGTAGCAAATACAGTTTTTTGTTTTTTTAGTTTTAGTTTTTTTTTTTTTCCCCAATCTCACAAGTCCTTATTTACGCAGTCTGTACCTCAAAACACTTTTTTAAAAAAAAGGGGCCCTTGATCCAAAAGGTTCCCACCCCCCAAAACAATCATTCAACCTTTGTCGAAATGCGACCAACGGTCAGCCAGTTTGTCCCCTAGTTTTTGAGATAGAGTCTGAAATTATTTGTTTAAAATTACCGTTTGAACGAGTATTTACAATAATGCTATATACCAGCGATACCAACCGGCCACCGACCCGGGCCCTGTCATGGCCCATTGCTCTGAAAAATTTACTTATTTAAAACATTATACAAAAGGGGGGAAATTTTTTTGTCGAAATCAAATAATAACTTTGTTTTTTTGCTGTCGGTGTCGTATGGAAAAAATGATATTTTTTTTCTATTTGGAAGGGTTTAGGGTTGTGTGATAGAGCAACAGTGTAGGGGGCTTTTTTGGGTGGGACTAATTTTTAATATCTTTCATATCTTGCAAGCGAAAAATTCGAAAAAAATAAACCCAAGACGACTAGGAGGTTGACTATTTTGAGTGAAAACAAACATGGATCAGTAATTGGATTTGGTCACGAAAGTGCTGTATTTTTTTAAAAAACCAAAAACAAAAAATTCAATGATATTTTCCCTGAAGATTCTTTTAAAAGGTTTGTTATATTTTGGGAATCATATGAAACCTATATTGATGCGAAATTTGAAGGGTGTTTCTTAAATGCTTCTAATTTAAATAAAAAAATAAAAATATATAAAAAAAATAAATAAAAAAACAGGAGTAATAATATTTAGATCAATTTTTCCACATTTTAAATTTTTTAATGTTACTTGGGCTTAAAACGTTTTTCCCCCCCCCCTTTACCTCAGTTGCGGCCCGCGTGCAATAACTGCATATGTTGGGCCTGGGGAAAAAAAGTGAAATCGTATGCGGCCCCAGAAAAAGGTTAGTACCTCTATAATGTTAATTTAAGACTTTTTTGGTTATTTTTTTAATAGGGGGGCCTGAAAAAAGTTTCTTTGGAAAAAGGCTTAAAATTTAAAAACCCTAGGGGGGTCATCATTCCCCCCTTTTATACCCATTTTTTTAAAATTTGTCTCCTTTTTTTATTTATCATCAAATTTTGGAAAATTTATTTTGGGAACTGAAATTGTAAAATGTGGTTTTAGCATCAAAAAAATTTTTTTTAAAATGGTAAGGGGCAAGAAACTTTTTATTGCAGTTTTTTTTGCTCCTTTTTTCTGTTTGCAAAATTTTAAAAAATATTTTAATTTCAAAAAGCGGGAAAAAATGCTTTTTTTAATAGGTGTGTTTATGAATTTAAAAAGTTTTATTTTTTTTATAGATATTAAAACATAACCCTCAATTTTAACAATTTTTAATTCACCAGTGCGAAGAACAGGTATACCAGCTAGCTAGTCCTTTAAATAAGAATAATGTTCACAAGGAAGTTCTAGAGATCAATGGAGGGGGTATAAGAACTGGGAGTTGATGATCATACTTTACTAACGTCGTACTCTGAAGTTACGCAAGTGGCACGGTTACGAGGAACGTCTTAAGTCATGGGCAAACTGAGCCCGGGTCCAGGGCCTCGGTCGGGGCCTCGTTTCATTCTCAGTTTTATCCTTATAAGATCATGATCTGGACGGCCTTATTGGTTAAATATTATTCATCCGAAAAAACAGGAATTCCCCAGGAATGCATGTTAACTGGTAAAAGTGGCAAGACTGTATTATTATGTGATGACCGTTGTCGTTGCCTAAACCTAAGCCTAATACCATCATAAACCAAGAATGGCGAACGATTGGCACGCTACACAATATTTTGGGCACTCCAGCGATCAAAATGGTTTGCAATTTATTTCAAAATAACAAAGTTCACAGTGGAGTATTATCGGTCGCGATGCGGCGGCGGGGAGCACTTTCGTTTTTTTATTGCCTTGCTTTAATTACGTCTTGGACCACAATTGCGTATGATGCAAATTCCATACCATAGCCAATTTCTGCTAGATACAGCTGTATTTTAAAGTTTATTTGCGTTATTTTTATGATTTTTAAGAGTTTTTTTAACATGGCTAGTTCAGCAAAAGGATAAAAAGGGCAAGATATTAAGTGTAACAGAGAATTTCAAATTTGGTGAATCTTGAAATATGGCATTATTAGTAAAGGCGACAAAGGGTGTGTGTGTTTTATGTGCTGAAATAGTGGAATGCGGGAAATTACTCGCCCCGTGGTAAAATGACAAGTTTGAATGTAAACCTGCAAATCCTCTTGTCAAAAGTGAATCAGCAGCAAAAAATAATTGCTTAGTGCCACCAGATTGGTACACAGATGACTTCACTGGTTACGTACCTCTACTAAAAGTAATATCTACATAATCCTATATATAATATAGGTTATTTGTCATCCACACAACAGGTTTCTAAATTTCTACCGGTTTTTTTAATTCTGAATTCTATTACCTCGTATAACTTAAAACATTTTATAACTACACAGTACAGTGCTGTATTTTTTCGCAGCAAATACAGCTCTCTGAAAATTTTTAGTATTTAGTTTTATTATTTTCATAATGCTCACAAGTCAAAAATTACCGACGTGCACGTCTGTATCTCATCACTAAACACTTCTGTGAAAATGGCACGTTGATCCATAAAGGTTCGCCACCCCTTCCAAGCAAACAATCATTCGTTCATTTGGTTTGAAATGCGACCAACGGTCGAGTTTCAGTTTCGTTTGTGCCTAGTTTTGAGATAGTGAGTCGTGGAACATTTATTTGTTTCCAAATTACTGCTTGAACGAGTATTTGATGTCGAATGCTATATACCAGCGATAATTGGAACTCCAGTCTCACTGAGCTCTTTCAAGTGGTCTGCCCGCATTCATTGCTCTGAGAGAAATTTAATTACTTAAGAACAATATATATCCAAAATTTGGTGGAAATTCTCTTTGTCAAGAAACAAACAATGAGTATCAACTTTGCTTTTGCTGTCGGTGGCCGTACTGGTGTACAAATGATATTCTTTCTATTTGGTTCTACGGTTAAGTGATAGCAGCAACAGTGAAAAGCAGCGAAATTACCTGGCGGGTGGGACTAATTTTAACTATCTTCACATCTTGTGCTGAAAAATTATTCCTGAAAAAATAAATCGTTTCAAGACGACTCAGGAGGTTGACTATTTTGTAGTGAAAACAAACATGGATCAGTAATTGCTGATTTGGTCACGAAGTGTTGTATTTTAAAAATACCAATAAACAGGAATCATTCACGATATTTTCCCTCGAAGATCTTCTGCGTTGGTTTGTTATGGCTATTGGTAAATCATGGAAGCGGAAACCGTATATTGGGATGCAGAAATTGTAAAATATATGCCTTTAAACGCTTAAAATTTAATATGACATTAAAAAAAAATATATGAAGAATAATAATGTAAATAAGCAAAATGAGGGAGTACAATATTTAGGATCACTTACATTTTAAATTTTCAATGTTATCTTGGTCTTAAAGCGTGTTTCTCCCTCCCCTTTATCCCCATGTTGCGGCCCGCGTGCAATAACTAGCATGGGCGTGGCGCGGCCTGCGGAAGGAAGCTGAAATACGTGGCCCTATGAAAAGCATATATACCTCTTACCTTAAGTGAAGTTATATCTGATAACCGAACGTTTTGATGTATATACACCTTCTTAAGTAGGTTGTCAATTTAGAAAAAAAGTTTACTTTTGAAAATGATGGTCTTAAAGTTTAGTTATAAAAATCAACTATTCGATATCATTGGATATTCATTTTCTCTTTCTCTCTTTTTTATTACATTTTATATATTAATAAATATAGTTACTTCTACAATTTAAAAAATATATGTAATTTTATTTAAACTCATCACAAAAGTTTCGAAAGAAATTCATTTTGAAGAGCAAAACTTTTTACACGAAAGCATATTTTTAAGAGGAATTGTAACGTGTTTCATCAGGTTCATCACCACAAAAATATGTTCATATAAAATAATTATGCAGTACATATTATTGAACACTCTTATTCCAAGAATATGGCAAGTTGGTTTGAATTAAAGTCGTCAAAAATCTGTTACATGAATCCAGTAGTGGTGCACATATTACTTGCACGCACAGAATCTTTCGCTCGCCACATGATTAACTTTCGTTGATAGAAATGTATGTAAATAGAACGTAGATTTTTAAAAAAATATATAGCAGTTGCCTCTTGTAATATAATACAGTGAAATACTTTCAACGCGAAAACGATTAAGGTATTCGAATGGTTTAAAATCATTTTTGAAGTATGAGGTTCAGGAAGGCACAATATACAAATCTGGAGAGTTTTAATACCTTCCTAAATCTTTAAAAAGTTTTATTGGAGATATAAACTTTATTCTGCATTTCTGAAGAATGTTAATTGTGTACATAATGGTTCATGGAAACAGGGATACCTCTTAAAGTAACTGAAATATTCTTACGAAATTTTTCGAGTTTGTTCTTTGTATTATAATGCGTTTGCTAAAAGCTAAGGATAATTTTTCAATTAAGTTATTTTTTAATGTAATTTTATATGAAAAAAAAAGTTTTTTCTTTTAAAAAAATTTAGTTTTTTTTTTCTTTATGTTGAACACCAGCATTTCATAATTTTATAGTAAAACTTCAGTTTTTTTTTTGTTTGTTTTTTTAGTATTCAGCATAGTTAAACATTAAAGAATGGTATTCCTGCAAAATTTTTAATTGTTTTTATAGTACGTTTTCATATATTGTTAGCAAAAGAGCTAATTTTTGCAATATTTTCGTTCAGATTCCTCAATATTTTGAAAACTAATTTTTCAAAAAAATTCTTTTTGCTGTATTTTTATAGTTTTGCAGCGTACTTATTTAAAAAATAACAATTGAATTATTATTTAAGTAATATTTTAGAAAATAGTCTACGAACCTTAAGACGAAATATCGATTAACACGAAATAATACAATGGTCCAGACAAACTACTATGTATTTTCATGCATGTTTCTTTTCTTTACACGAAACGAAAATCGCTTAACACGAAGATTTCCCTTCTGTAAATAAACAAAAAGAAAAACTCCAGGAGGATATTAGAACTAAGCGGACATTTAATGAAATGTCTGAGAAAAGTCCCCTGTTTCGGAATTTTCGTGTACAGCACGTGGAAAATTCCTGCTGGTGCAGATGATGATAACGTGCCCGCGGGTCGAGCAGAAAGCGTGTACTGCGCTCCCACGCTGCAGGTCCGGGTTTTATTCCTGGCTTGGATACAAGGTCGACTCTAACCTTCACCCCTTAACAATGCAGTGGGTCGATAAAATGAGTACCAAGCTTCTTGTTTTGAGGACTTTAAGCACTCCGGGGTCTCTTTAAGCCTTGACTGGACCTCTACCTTGATCGAAATTAGATCTACTTTATGCAACTTCAGTGCGCCCAATGGTCACGTGGCATTGGGATGTGGCATACTAGTAGGCTCCTGGCCCCTTAGCGGGCTGTTGCGCTAATTTCGGAGTTTCTCTTTGAATTGGAGACTATCATCACTATAACGTGAACAGTTCCAATTATGGCAGAAAAAGGCGTATCCACCAAAGCTCAAAAATATCATTGTATTTTTGCATCTCGGACAACGAAAATAAAGCGAGCTGATGCGGTGCCCTTGTTCTACCGCCATCCGAAATATGTGAACATTTTGAAAAGTATGCGCAGCTATTTCTAGGACGAGTACCCAATGGTTGAATGGATAACAAATGGACGATATCGAAGAATTTGTTGAATATATTTGATAGTAAAAAGACAAATGCAAAAGAAAAATATCGAAGACTTATTTTCCAAAAACGCAATAAATGTTTTGTTTTTCAAAAATAAATTTGCGGTACCCTTTGAATTAAACGCATTTAAATTTTTGTGATGTTTTACCATTGATTTTATTAAATACATGTGCTTATAAAATATATCTTGTAAATTAAAACGCGTGCTATATTGTAAATTGAATTTTAGTTGGAAAATATGTTTTTGCAATATTCTTTAACACGAAAAAATATTTCAGTCCCCTCAGTCACGAATTTCACTGTAATTCAGCGTTTCTCAAACTGTCGGGGGAGTGATAACTCTAGGAAGGGTCGCGGGCATGTTGAAGAGTTGAAAACAAAAAGTTTTATCTCAAAATTATTGCAGTAAAAGTAAATAAAACAAAATACTTTCTCACATAATAAGAAATAAGTACATTTATAAATGTGTCAGTACTGCACAATGCATTTTATAATTAATTTAACAATACTAAGTTAAGGACAAATTTAACAATTATCAGTGACCCATGTAATATAAATTATATACAAAAATTAACACTTAAGTTGATCGCGCTTATAGAGGGGTAAAACAGGGTGTTAAATTTTCAAGTTCTTTTTTGCATTTTTCCGAAATAAATGGATTCTTTTCTTTGATATTTCTAATCATTTACTTATATCAAAGTAGTCACTACGTATGTAAGATTTCGTTTCATTTTGACTTCTTGGTGCGCTAATTTCTTAGTCCATGAGTGTAAATACATAAATGTACTGTAATAAACTTAATTTTGTTGATGTATGGGGAGTGCAATATCCTTTAATACAGGGTTGGCCAATCTACGCTCCGGAGGCCGCATTTGGGCCCCCTTGAATAATTATGCAGCCCACGAGATTTAAAAAGGTTATTCTCTAAGTTAATTTTTTTGCCGGAATATTGTATTTAAATAAAAAATTTTGTCATAATGTCCTTAAAACAATTTTATACGTGTATTCTAATCTAAGTGACACTAAATATCATGAAAATGATTCATTTATGCGCTTTTTTAAAATCACGGTTCCGAACTTAGTCGGATACCTTAAGCGATTTTCACTGTATATTCAGTTTAAATTTGAAATCATTGTGACTAGTTCTGTTCTTTTTTACAGCATTTTGAAAGTGGAACTTCTCGCTTGTAATTATACCTTGCATTTCGAAATATTCCATTTAAGTGAGCTTATATTTTTTTTCCACCCATGGTCACAGCAAACTTGATCTCCTTGAGAAGACGAAAGGCTTTATATCAAGTTTTATGACGTTATCACCGCGAATCGTTTTCGTCCTTGAAACCAGGGGTGTCCAACACGCGGCCCGCGGTCTGCATGTGGCCCACCAGTACATAAGTTGTGTGGCCCCCCTACTCTTTTAAAAAAATTTTAAATATCAGGTTTTGAAAGTTTTTTCATTTTGAAATTTATTTGAGGGGAAATTTATATATATAGATATATCTACAATGTATTTGCCTGTTACCTATTTTTGTTTTAAAATAAATCCTTTTTTATAGTAAAAAAGTCCTTTATATTAAAATAGATTTATATTTTATCAAACAGTTACATTTGATTTTACTATAGTAAATTACTTTTTTAATAAATTTCGAATTGTGCATTATGCATTATTTACTATGGATGGTACATGATTCTCTGTGTGTGCAACTTTCGTTTCTCCTCCTTCTTTTCTGTTTGGAGTGTCCAAAAGCAAGAGGCAGTCAGAGATGTTTTTTAAATTTTAAAAAAGTATTCAGGACGGTTAAGATAAAGACAATGTATACTTCATCGTTTGCGAATGATAGCACTATCAAATTTCAACTATGAGTAACGAAAGATCAATTCAATACGAACACCGTAATTTTCAACTGTAATATTTTACACATTATTTTATCATTGCATTATTGTATTATGTAAACATTATTATATTATCTATGTCTGTATACTTGAAAAATAATGAAAACAATAATAGTAATTCTTTCTGTTTTAAATTTTTACTCCAATAAATGTTTTTTTGTTTCCAAATCTGATATAAAGGTACATATTTTTATGTGCGGCCCGCGAGATTATAATGTTTTTCCGAAGTGGCCCGCAAGGTCATTTGTGTGGAACACCCCTGCTTTAAACATTTAGTTCAATCTGTTTTATACCATCAGTTATTTTAGTTGCGATTCACACTGCTTCCAGTACATTTTAACTACCTAACAAGAAAGATAAGATAAGCTTCAATTCCATACTCAAGTATTTTAACTCTTTCACATTGTGCGTTTTCACTTTGAAATGTATTTGTTTCCTTTTTCATTCATCAAAGCCAACATTGACGGACAGGAGACAAACGCTATCTTTGCATGTTCCAGACGTTATTTATCTATCTTTTAAGTGAAAAACTTTTGTCTAAATCATATATAAAATGGATATTACCGACGCGAAAACATTCCGTATCGAAAATTTCAGCTCTAGCGGTCATTTCATAGAAGGCTATTTTTCCATCAAGAGAAACAACATGTGTCAAATGTTTCATGTGCTTTTGTACCCGAATGGAAGAGACTTAGATTCCAGGGGTTATGTTTCGATCATCATCTACAAACTAATGCGGGATATCGATGGAGAACCTATAGGAGAAAAGGACGATTTGTCGTGGATATTCAGTGTCATTGACGTCAATGGTGAGGGGAAGTATTTTAGGTCTGTTGTGAAAGAAAACATCGCACATTATTATTACGAAATTGCTGAACTCAGATTTTTGAAACGTTCTGTGCTGCTAGAACAAGCTGATGAATTTCTACCAGGAGATGTACTTACAGTTAGAATAGAGATGTCCTGCATGTCTTACACAGGTCCAACCGATCAGAGAGACTTTGCTTTTCACGGACTGTTTTTAAGAGATGCCAGCACAAATGACGATGACAACAATTTGCGATTCGCGGAAGGTGCTTTTGGAGTTTTTGAGGCGAAACGTGCAGAATTCGATCCGATTGAGCTGCTGTACAACTTAGTAGGTTTTCTCAAAATCTTTTTTTCTTTCAGGAAAAGATCCTGTATTGAATCAAATACAAAAGCCATGGAAATTGACTTGCTTTCTATGACTGATTCAATGGATGAAGTGAAAAGTACGTACTTAAGTTCACATCCACTATTTCAGATTTATATGGCTCTAAAGGAGAAGATAAGGAAAGTATACAGTGAGCCACCTAGTCCTAATAGTGCAGACATTTCGACAAAAGAAAATCTGTATTTTGATAAGCTGATTTTTGTGGAAAAGCAGGATAGGACAACTTTCGGGAATGCCAAAAGTACGGTTTTCCTTCCGTAAACTCAATGAGACTCAACATCCGTGGTTGTCATGGTCTATCGAAATTGAGAAGATAGATGATGAAGATTCAGTGGTGGCTCAAAGCATCCCAGAAGACTTAGAGTGTGAGCAGGATACATCAGAGAGAAAAAGCGTGCGTCAGCCAATCTAAAGAGGAGGAATTCATACTCAAAGGAGGGAGAGCGTAATAAAATGATCAAGAATAAAAAAATGCGCAAAATGATGGATTTAAATGAAATAGAAAATGTACGTTTAAAGGATTTACTCGAAAGGGAATTTAAGAAAGAACAAATACCGCTCGAAACAAAAACTAAAGAACTATCAGAAGAACAAGATGGATATAAGGAAGTAGTCATGAGTAAAAAGGCTACTGAAATTGATCATAGATGTACATCAAGACTAGAGGAATCGAAATATCAAGAACTTATAGAGAAACCAAATTCTGTAGCAACAGAAACTGAGCAATTATCAGAAAAAGAACTTGGACGTAAGATATTAGTCACTGAAGAACAAATTTCAGAAAACACAGAGACTGAAAGTACATCTGAAACGGAAGAAATTATATTCTCATCTAAAGAACAACTAATAGAAAACTTCAAAAATGACATTAACTTAATTAAAGAAGTAATAGCATATATATTAAGGCCAGAAGAATTAATTATAAGTAAAGATTCTAACCAAATTAAGCGAGGTAAATGGGACTTGCATGTAGAAACAATGGATGGCGTATCATTTACCATTCCTTTTGAAAATGGCAAAGATTCTTTTGGTTCTAAATTGATTTCTTGTTCTCCTGTATTTGATAAAATGTTAAGGAATCCAATGCTAGAAAAACTGAAAAAACGAGTGAAAATCATTGATATCGATTGTCAAACTTTAATAAATCTCCTAATTTACCTGCAGAAGGGGTGTATTGAAATGGAATCACTTTCTGATGTATGTGATCTGTATGAAATGGCGGATAAGTACAATATTCAAGATTTAATGCAAAAGTGTGCAATGAATATGACAACTTATTTTTCACCGGAAAACATAACTGACGTAAAATCGCTAGCGACTTTGCACAGTGATGATTTTCTTCTACAACTGGTAAAGGATACGAAAATCAAAATATGCTTCTTGTATCTTCTGAATCAGAATTGAACGAATATGAAAATTTGGACAATCCTAAACATTTGATTCTGGATAAGAAACAAGAAACTGAACCGGAATTTGAGTTTGATTTTTATCACTAACATTACATTTTCATTTATTTTTTGACTACGGAAAATGCTGATATTTGGATGGAATTGTGTATTTTTATTATTAACCAAATTGAATTTTTATCATTAATTCTTTATTTGTATGTTCATGTAAGATATCCGACTATGTTCGGAACCGTGATTTTAAAAAAGCGCATAAATGGATAATTTTCATGATATTTAGTGTCACTTAGATTAGAATAAATGTATAAAATTGTTTTAAGGACATTTTGACAAAAAAAATTATTTAAATACAATATTTCCGCAAAAAATTAACTTAGAATAACCTTTTATCAAAATGTTCTCCCTTAGTGAAAAATGCTTCTATTATAATAATATTTTGCCTATATATAGAGGCTCAACTATGAATTTTGAAAAATTCACATTATTTTCAGAGTTACAACCCATTGAAATAATTATCGGCGTTTTTTTCTTAAAATTTCTCCCCTCTGCTGTCGTATATAAAACAAGGATAAAGCCATTTCTAAGTTACATATTTGAAAAATTCTAGTTGAGCCTCTGTACAGAGATCTGATCTATATACAGGCGAAATATTATTATAATCGAAGCATTTTTCACAAAAAGGAGAATATTTTGAAAATGGGTCATTCTATGTTCGTTATTTTGTCAAAATATTGTACTTAAATAATTTTTTATTGTAATACTATTCTTAAAACAATTTTATATACATTTTCTAATCTAAGTGATGCTAAATATCATAAATATTATCCATTTACACGCTTTTGCAAAATCACGGTTCCGAACGTAGTCGGATACCTTAAATGTTATAGAAATTTCCATTTAATTATTATTATTTAAATTTTTATTCAATATGTATTCCATGTAAAATAATTATAATAATTTTTGTAATGCCATTCATCCACGCCATCGACGATATTTATTTTTGCTGATAGGTAACATTTTGATTGTGTAATAGAATGCCTGTTATAAGATTTCTTAGCAAAATTAAAACTGTTGAGTTTTAAAATTAAGAGCCTTTTTGTCTTGTGTGGCGGACAGTTCAAAAAGTATTATTATTTTCATTAGATTCTTAGGATGGCAACGTTAGTTATAAAATTTTATCTGTGTTTCTTTTTTCTATGAATGGTAAATATAACTATTTCATTATTTGTGAGTGGCAACACTCGTGTTTAAAAATAGTTTATTCGACTATTATGAAGTGATGTTGCAATAAAGATTCGGTAATCATGAAAAGATTGTCTCTTTAATTGAAATTACTAGTCACCGTATTAATACGATTTTTAATTTAAAAACTACTTCTACTCTTAGAAGTGTGGAGAAAAAGTGATTTGTGTGTTTGTGGCATCCCTACAATTATTAATTTGGAAAGCTAAAAAACGATTTTTAGATTTTCTTTTGGAAGCTTAATCGGCAAGCATTTTATTTTAAAGAAAATAAAAAGATATCTTATTTTTATTAAGTCGGATCTTTCTTAAAATTTCATTTCGGTTACTGGCATAATATTTCATGTTAAAAATGGAAGAACTAAATGTATGCATGATTTTTGCGAAAACTAACGAAATAACTCATCATTGAGAACGAGTTCAGAATAAAAAGCATATATTCCCTAACTTATTTATTAATTTATATTTAGAAGACTTTGTTATATTTAACTGAGAAAGCTTTCGATTTCTTTTTTATTAAAAAAAATTATTTGTATTAATATTAGTAATCGATTGAACATTATTAAGACTGCACCAAAGGATGCGGGTTTGACCCCTGCCCAAGTCGTTGGATTTTCATGATCCAGAAAATCGACAGCGTCCACGTCGTACGATTATGAGGCATGTAAAAAATTCCTTCAGTGTCCTTTTGGCTTGGGAGCTCTTGGCAAAAATAAATTCCTTCGTTCAATTTCGCATGTCACAGCACAGGTACCTCCCTCTGGGAGGAAACTGGGCGTCAAAATTACTTTCGGCAATTGGTATCCCCTATATGGTGCCGCACTAAGAAGTGATACCAGCTTCTAGGGATGTACTAGGTCTGCAAAGGTAAAAATACTAATCCGCAGCCCCATTAGAGAAAAAAAATTTATCTAAATTTTATGCGTTTTTATTCACATCCCAAAGGTAAATAATAACTTTAAGCTGATTTATCTCAGAAATAAAAAATAACTAATTTGTTTTCATTTAAAATGCTAAGGCTTTTTTTTTCTACTGTACCAAATGTTTTTATTTTTTTACCGATTGCTAGTAGTACATACAGAAAAAGTTGGTATGCATTTTTGAATCCAAGCAATACTTACTTATTTATTATTTTTTTTTTAAAAAAAGTTGAATTTATAATTTACACATTTTTTAAGGAATTTTCAATAAGCATTCAGAAAAAAAAATATTTCATGAATATAAGTTATGTTAACCGAAAACCCATACCAATTTTTGTTATACAAAGTCTGACGTACTTTTAAATCATATTTCATGACTGTATGTCAATTGCAGGAGAAATAGCATTTTAAAATCCCTTCATAAATTTTAAAACTTTTCTTTAAAAAATTAAATGGTTAGTCTTTTGTAGTGTTTTGAGCACACATACACAAAAACCGTTTTACGCAATCCATATACATTTTAAAACAAAACAAAAAAATTGTAAAAATCAATAAATCAGAGATATGTTGTTTTTTTAATAAATCGTATAATGTCACCTTAATGGTGAAACTGATGAAATGTTGATTTAATGATATTTAAATTTTTTGACAATACCAATATTTTTTTTAATTTGATCATATTTTTCCCCTTCTTCTATTTTGATACCTTATATAATCTTCTTTACATATAACCATTATCAGGGGCGTAGCTACCGCCGTATCAATGATACGGGCCCCAAGCTACAGGAGCCCCAAACAGTGGCGTAGCATGGGCTTTCGCCGCCTGGGATAGACCGGAAATATGCCTCCCCTCTATTTTAATTATTAGTCAAGAAAATCAGTAAAAGTAAAAAAAGTAGCTTTAAATTTTTATATTGATTAAAAATGCACTTCTCGTGTGTTTTTTCCAGAGCAAAATCTTTTATACAATTGTCAATACCAATCTGTATGTCATCTTCAATTGCTAGAATAGCTAAATTTGTTAGCCTTAACGTGGACATAGTCGATCTGAGATAATGTTTGATTAATTTTAACTTAGAGAAGCTTCTCTCGCAACTGGCATTACTGATAGCAGATGTTAAAAAAATTCTCAACATTATGACAATGTTTGGTAAGCCATCTTCAAGTTTGTACTCAATAATCTATTTTAATAGACCCAGAGAGCCGGACCTAATGAGTTCCTTTGTACAGCCTGGGTCTGTTGCAGCTACAAAAGTTTGTAGATGTACACGCTCAAGTTGGAATTTTTCTTTATTAATGTCTTGAGGAGCTTGATCTAAGTTGTTCGTCCATGCTCAATATCACTCCCGGCCTCAAAAAGCATATTTTTGCGCTAGATTCTGCAACCGTTGGCATCTTTCTCGAATTTCAGCAGTTACTCTGTCTATTGAAGAAAACATTGTTCGCCTCAAGTCATCTTCGTACGATAATTGAACATCTTTACTTCCGTCGCCAAATATATGTTTCCTCATGATTCGACTTGGGGGTTCAAAAGAAATTTCAAGCTCTTCACATAAACTTTTAGCATATATTAAAGCGTCATCCACGAATTCCTCTCGTTTTGCTTCTAATACGGTCTGTAAAGCACGTATTTTTAGAACATTGAAGGATATTTAGTCCCTATGTTTGAAATAATTTTGAGCATCCTTGACTTGACTCAATACTGGTTACCAGGAGCCTAAGTAACATAAAAACGAATGCGATTGTATAACGACTAATAAATTTCCTGCATCTGTGTGTGTATTAAAGCTTTCATTTGTTTCCGTCAGTTTCGTCGCATGGGCGCGATTTAGAATTTGAAATATTTTTTTAAATTTAAATATCGCGGTGCTTGCTGCCGCCCGGGCCATATGTCCTCTTCTGCACCCTCCCCGCCTTCGCTCCGCTGGCCCAAACACGTGTATGCATAAAATAGTAAAATATTAAGAGACCCGAAGTAGGGCCGCAAAGGAGTCTTCGATGCAGGGCGTACTCAGGACTAGCTACGCTAGTGATCATTATCTTATTCAATAAATCCGAACTTACAGGGTTTTAATTTTGAATTATTTATTTTAAAATATTTTAATTCTTGTCAAAATTCTTTTTTTCTCGAACAGAGTTTTGAATGTTTTATTTTATAAAAAATCGTTAGGATTCTTTCAAGCAATACCACTATAATGAAGTCATTAATTAAAACGAGTAAGAAAGAGAGTGAGAAAAATAAATTGATATTTTGATAGTAAGAAACGCTTTCAAATGTCTATAAAAAACAAACACCTAAATTTACCAATTTCTTTTAATCTTATATTGTTTATTTTTAAAATGTTTTGTACTACCTGAATTTTTTTTTCTTTCTCATAGTTTTTAATATACTTATTTCATAATTCTGTATAGGAAATTCATTCGAATTGCCAGCAATGACTTCTAGTTATGTAATACAGTGCTTCTAAACCTTTTTATTGCCCCGGACCAGTCAAATTTTGATAATTTTATCGCGGCCTTCTGAGAAGGGGCCGTTGATTATTTATACCTTAGATTGTTTTCATTTAAAATTTTAATTTAATTGTATTTAAATAAGCCTTCAGAATAAATTATAGTTACACCAAAAAAGGAATATAAAGTAATTTAACATGAAATATAAAGGGATTTCCTTGGAAAGTACATAAACCCGAGGAAATACACCTCAGTAAATAAAATAGAAATAGTTTAATGTTCCTTGGGCCTCCCGGAACCATTTCGGCCGCGGTAGCCTAGTAGTCAAGGCAAACGGACTTGTGGCAGGTGTGTCATGAGTTCGAGCCCAGTACCGCTGAAGACCCGCCGTGTAGGGAGCGATGTACGTTAAATCTGTCGAGAGCTCAAACGTCCTCCCGTTGGTGTGGTGTGGTATTTAGGAGAGGGAGGTGTCAGCTCACAGGTGCCGTCCTCGTTACTTGAACAAGGTTTAAAATTACGAGGTCCGTCACCAAAAGCTCTGTAGTAGCTGAACAGTGCGACGTTAATATTCGCTCACTCACTGACCTGGAACCATTTGATCCACGGACCGGTATCGGTCCGCAGCCCGGATTGGGGATAGGATTTCTGATTTCCCGGGTTTTTCCATTCTCGGGAAAGTTCGAGAAATCCCGGGATTCCCAGAAATACATCACAATTTCAAAAAAAATGTTAAAAAGTTATTTTTAAATAAAATTAATAAGAATTATATAAAATAAGGATACATATAAATTCCAAAATTAATACTTATTTATATAATGAACTAAAAAATATATAATAAATTGATTATTTATTTTTAAAATAGGATTTCAGAAAGCATAAGCAATTTATACTTTTACCACTCAGCCTAGTTCTAAGCTTCGTGACGAACAATCCGGCAGCAGAAAATGCTTTCTCAGCTTCAATTGAGAGTTGAGGAATTGTTTTTAAAGCCTCACATAGTTTTATAATGTTTGGTGATGGATTTTCAGTCGAGTCGAACAACTGCAACTTCATGATTCTGTGTGTTGAAACTACTACTTTCCTTGGTTGAACAATATAAAATTTTTGTTTTCGAGTAAATTGCTTTCTCTAATTTCTCGTCCAACGTCAGAGGTTTTTCTTTCAAAATCTCCATGCTCTTTTCTTCTGAGTGCGAAGAGTTGGATATTAATACCTCTTCTTCGCAGAAAAGCTTTGTTCCTATTATTTCGGCTTCTCTAACTAAACAATTTTTAGTAGTCAAACGCGAAATATCGACAGTAAAACTACAGCTGCTTCGTATTTTCTCCCAAAATTCAGGTATTGCATGAATCCTATTAAATTAACGTTGCGTCTGTCACACATTAATTCTTTGGATTAGAGAATATTTCATATTTTTAACAAATTTTGAATTTTGTTCGTTCAATTCTCCAATGACGAAAGAAAATACACCTTCTGCAGTTAGCAAAATTGCATTTCGACTGCATAATTTTTCTAAGACAATTTTTACTGGTTTTAAGCCTGCTACAATTGAAGTCACAGTTTCAAACTCTCTACATTGGCCATCATTTGTTTTTCTGTAATGTCAATTAGTGCTTTTTAAATTGCTGACTTTATCTCTAAAAATCTTTCAAGCATTGCCAACAAATTATTCCATCGTGTTTTGGTATCCAAACAAACCATCTCTTTTCATAGCCAAATTCTTTAAACATATTTTTGTAAAATGTCATTCTTGAGAAGTGATTTTCTGAATAATTTTACTACATTTCTAAGCCCCATGCAATTCCCGGGAACGAACTATAATTCCAGGGAATAGAAAAAGTACAGAAATCTTATTATTTCTATTGGGGACCACCAATGTAAAAGAATCATAGAATATTTGCCGTTGCAATCAATACATGGCTATATTAATTACTAATTTTATACATTAACAGAGAGTATCCGATACCGTAAGCGGAAAAAAAAAAATATCGTTCTTAATTTAAAATAAAAAGTACTTCTGAATCCCTAGATCCGCATTCGTTAAATACGATTTAATCACTTTTTTTGCATAAAAAAGGGGCAAATGAAAGTGAGTTTGGTGACGTCAGTTTCCTGTACCCTTCTTCGTAATCTCCCTATTTCCCCTCCCGGATTTGGTGAATTTATATTAGCCAATTTTGTACCTTCCTTAATTAGTTTTCTTTCCGAAAACTCGCCTTTTTTTTTAATTCTTTTCCATTCGGTAAAATAATGATCCTACTCTTACTCAGCATTGACTCTATTTTAAGAATTCTTTCACCAAATCGTAGCTAGTGTAATCTCTAGCGAGAAACAGAGAATGAGATAGATGTCCAGTACACTAGTTGTGCGTTTGTGTCTGCTTTGCATCAGAATAGATTCGATGGAAATAAAATGACTGCTTGTTGATCTTTATTCGAATGAAGGTAAATATTATAGTAGCGAAATTATCATCAACTTCAAATTGTTTATATGACGAAAATAAGGACGAACTGCTTTAGAAAAAAGAAAGAAAATAAGGAAAAAAAAAAAAAAAATCCCCGATGGATTCGTTAAAATTACGACGAAAGAAACGCAACACGTTTGGGCGGGAAAAAAACCCATTTCTCTTTTCTCCCATCTGACAAAGAACTTTATTTTCGTACTGTATTAGAGGCTGGAGCAAACGGCAACTAAAACTAGGTTCTAAATAGTTCCAACAAAAGAAATATTTTCTGAATAAGTAAGCAGTTAAAAATTAAGAAATAGTTAATTTAGGGAAACCTCTATAAATTTTTGTCGCTTATTAAATCGAGCCGATTAGAGTTTCATGGTTCTTTTACAAAAGCAACAACAACAATACCAACAACAAAGCATTATACATTATTCTGTAATAATTAACACCCTCTGGCGTTCAGACAGAATCAAGTGGATTCCTAAAGATTCATATTTCCCACAGAGCCTGGTCTTTTTTATTAACATGCTTTTATAAGTTTCACTTGTATGTAACGGAATCTTTGAACTTGATTTTTACCCACTTTAAAAGGACAGATTAATTCGAAATTTTGCACACTTGTCAAGGACAGATAACAATACAATCTAGATATATATTATTAATGTGAAAGTTTGTGAGGATGTTTGGCCGTCTTTCACGCAAAAAACAACTGAATGGATTTTAATGAAACTTTAAAGTAATATAGCTTATATATCAAAATAACACATAGGCTATAATTTATAAAGATATTGTGTGAATGTCCAAAATATAGCGATAATTGTCAAGTAAGTAGGAAAAAATTCTGCCATCTGCAAGCAATTCTGGCGTGCGCTGCAAAAAGACCACGTCAGCATATATCTATCTTTTTTGTTTTGGCTACGCAAGGCGCTCGCTTCTAATTAATTCCTGTGATCAGCATAATCCCTATTTTTTTTTATTTCAGAATAAAACTAAGTTTTGAAGGGAGAGGTTGTTATAAATCTCTCTTTATTTGAATGATTGTTTTTATGATTTTATTATGCACATTTTGTAGTAAGAAATTGATCTTTTTTCAAAATAAATGCTTTTATCGGTTCTGGTACTTAAAGTAAATAAAATTTCTCTTTCACACTACATCATTTGGACAAATTTTCAAAATTTAAAGATTTTTTATTTTTGTCCCGAAAAAATGTCTTATGTTTTTGTATGTTAATGAAGACCTTAGAAAACGATTTGACTATTTATTTTAAGTGAACGGTGTATATAATTAATTTTACAGTGGAAAACCTTTAATTAATTTATTATCTCTAACGGATTTAAATTTCCCAAAGTGGAGTATTTTGTTTATGTATATCCCTTAATTTTCAATGTAGTGATCCAAAAAAATATTGTATGAAAAAAACTGCAGTAAATCATAATGCGGTAGATAAAGCATGAACGTGCATCGTACCCCTACACGGTGGGTCTTACAAAGCTCTAATAAAATTCGAACTATGAAAGTAGCTAGACATTTGCCAACTTGACTCTATAGTTAACATTTCGCTATGTTTTTCATTGAATCGCCATTATAATTTTAGAAACGGCGTTGATTGCGAATGTTACAATTTTAACATAAAATAAATACAACAGAAAGTAATAATAATGCATTACACTTTCAGATATAAATTTATTTATACTATTTTAAGCGTTCATTACACAAAATGTGTAACAATGTGTTACTTTTGCTGAGCAGAGATCAGGTTAGGAAGGTGTTTTCTAAAATCGACCCTCAAGAGTGTTACGGGGAGTTATAAATAAAAAAAAATCCTTTTTATCAGCTATTAGATCTACAGACTTAAAATTTAACAAAGGTGTTTCTTTTCTTTCTTTTTTTTGTTCAGCTGAAATATGCAAAAAACTTTTTTTGTTAAATTAGCAATTCACGTAAAATTAACCCATTAAAAACTTCTTTATCCTTCGATCTGTGTTGTTTAATTTTTCAGTTTACCCGTACGAAGAACGGGTATACCAGCTAGTGATTTCATAATTTTGTTCCATTGTCCTGACCAGGATCATCAGGAATAACGATTTCCAGATTTGGCGACTAAAAGATTAGGGTGAACCCTAAAAGAGCGAATAGACTTGTGGTTAATACAAATAAAACAAACAAAAAAAGTGTTTGTTATGTGAGAAAGGGGAGAGTAGCGCGTCAGCAATTTCTTACCATAACATAAACAATTTTTCAGTTTTCTGAAAATAGAAAAAGAAAAAGACTCGTGCATGTGAAAAAAAAAGTATGTTCTAACTGCTGAATATTTTTTCATTTTTATAAAGCAATACGTTTAGAACATGATACGAATTAACATTATAGCAACACGTTTAAAAGGTGATCATACAATTGACATTTAATACCTTCTTATCACACTTTTATTAATTAGACCTGTATCTATAGTGACGGAATCTTTTAAATATAACGATACGGAACTCGTCCGAGGCCCGTAAACGGAGAGAATAAATACCCTTTCAGACACGTTAATTAATATCCATTGAAAAGCAAGACTAATTCCAGCAGCCGCGTAATTCTGGCTCCAACTATCAAAAACTCAAGGATAAATTCAACAATGAATAAATTATAGCTTAAAAAACTAAAGAAACATGCTTTTATTATAAATCGAACTAAAAAATGAAAAATAAATTATAGTTTTAAAAAAACTGCAAAGCACGCTTTTTTAGTGAATCGAACTAAAGAGTAAAAAAATAATTCTTAATATAAGAATAAAATGATTAACGAGATAATTAATGTCATTGTGGTAAAAGCGTGGGGTGTATTACATTTTTACACTAACTCAGCATTTCGGAACAAAACTAGTAAGAAATTATAACAAATAACCCACGTTTTTACTCTAATGACATTAAATTTCTCGTTAATCATTTTATTCTTATATTAAGAATTATTTGTTTACTACTTAATCAAATAATTTAACAAAGTTTATTTAATAAAAATGAAAGAACAATTAAAAAACTCGAAATTCAATTTAAAAAAGAAGGGAAAAAAAGCATATAAAGCATTTTTTTTTTTATTTTATTTATCTGGTTCTGTAACAATTTCTATAAAATGAAGTACACTTTTTAAAAGAGAAAATGCTTTTATTAAAGCTTTACTATTTAATGTCGTTATTATTTTATATATATATATACACTGGTGTGCAAAACTTAAGCAACAGGTGGGTTTATTGCCATAACTTCACGAAAAATCATCTGAGAGACATGAAATTCTGAAATGAGGGAGAGTATTATGTACGTAAAGGATGACGAAAGCATCGGCGCTGAAAAAGGAATAAAACGCATACGGTATGGAATCAAACAAAAACAAACTTTATTGAACGCATAGTATCGTGACTCATGATTGTCTATCCAACAGGAAGAACAACAAGCAGATGTTCCTTAATATGGTATATGCCCTCCCCTTACTACAATGGTTGCTTTGCACCGTCTTCGCATACTCAGAACCAGCTGGTGCAACATTTCTTGAGGTAGGAGTGCCCATTTCTCAATCAACATCTGTTTGAGTTGTTGGTTGTACTCCGGATGATGTAAGCGTGTGGCAATACGTCTCCCCAAAGCATCCCACACATGTTCGATGGGATTTAAATCTGGGGAGCACGCTGGCCAATCCATTCGAGTGATATCTTCACTTTCCAGCAGTTCCTCAACAGCAAGAGTGCGATGTGGCCGTGCATTGTCATCCATAAAAATGAAGTCTGGGCCAATGGCACCTTGGAAAAGATGCACATGGGGAAGAAGTACCTCCTCACAATAGCGATCCCCGGTTACAGACCCTCTGTCGAAAATGTGAAGCTCAGTTCCGCCGTTCAGCATAATGCCAACCCAGACAAGAACTCCAGGACCACCGTAACGATGTTTTCCTTGATGTTACTGGGATAAAACCGGGTCCCGATCTCTCTCAAATCAAAACGCGTTGAGAATCGCTTCTGGTACTGAACCGACTCTCATTCGTAAAGAGGACACGACTCCATTGATCAGTTGTCCAGTTTTGTGCTCTCTGGCCCACTGTAAACGGTGGCTTCGTTGGCCATCTTTCAACGGGAGGCAGCGTTCAGGACGGCGGGTGACAGGCCCCTTTGTGAAGGCGTCTGGCCACAGTAAACCGCTACACTTGTCGACCTGTTGCTGTACAGAGTTTCTGAGCAATGGCGCTTGCTGACTGCTGTCGAACTTTTTTCGCCTGCAGGATGATATATCGGTCATCCTCTGCAGTTGTCGTCCTCGGGCGGCCACACCAACCTTTTTAACAGCTGTACATGTGTTTGGAACGCTTTCCAAGCGCGCGAAACGACACTTTTGTTGATTCCGAACTGTGCAGCTGCACTGGTGACAGTACGCCCCTCCTCCAGCTTTCCGATCATTCTTCCACGTGTGAAGTCGTCCAGGTGATTTCTTCTAGCCATATTTCACGAACTGACTCACTGGCACTTGCAGAGAATATGGTGAATTGTGTCTCCATCCTTCATTTCATTCTACTGTTGAGCCGCGCTCCGACATCACGCGTTTTGCGTACGCTCACATCGCTTCTGACGTTTTGTTCCTGATATTTGCATACGCATGACGTTTCTACTGACTTACGTGTTCCCTCTACTGATCTCCAGACCTCCTTTTCTGCAATTTCATGGCTATCTGCTAAATTTTACATTGTTGCTTAAGTTTTGCACACCAGTGTATATATATATTATATAATATATATATATATATATATATTATAACTCACTTTCTGTCAAATTTGATTCATTAGAAAACTTTATATCAACAAACACTTATTTTGTTTCCAAAAAATTCGCGAAAATAAGTTTATTTATGTTAAAAATCAAAATGATTTTCTATTTAACTTTAAAAATAAACTTGATTTTGTGAAAAAGAATATATTAAATTCAAACAAATTAGCCAAAAAAAAAAGTTAATGTATAATTTTGATCAGAAATGCTCAACAGTTAAAATTGCTATGGATTAGAATAATTTTTTAAAGAATATTTGCCTCAACTTAACCTTACACTTTTTTCATATTCAGATCTTCATATTCACATAAAAGTAAAAATTATTACAAAAATTCATAACGCACTTCTTTTTTTTAAAAAAATAAGGATTATAGGAATAAAACTATAATCTTCATTGAGATTTATGTACCTAATGGAAACGTAAAATTAGGAACCCCAATAGAAATCTGAGAATGGCTTTGAGAAATTTGAAGTTATTTTGTTATTTATATTGTTTTATAGTTTTATAACTCCAATATAGCGAAATATCAATTATAAAATTAATTTTTACATGTGACCAATGTGTGTGTGTGCTTCAGTATTTGTCAATAACTGATCTCAACTAAAAATGAATACCCTAATATTAAAGAGTGTTATAAATGCTCAATTGCTAATTAATAACAGTTTTAGATAAATAGATGGAAAAAAACTGTATTTCCAAGTGCAAAATTTTGCTTACATGTATTGTAAATATTCTTTTAATATTCTACACCATAACGAATGATTTCATTTATTAGAAGTTTAAATTTTCCTGTTTTTCTCCATAAGAAAAACAGGGTAAATGTGTATTTTTTTTAAAAAATTTTTTATCATCTCTGAAACAAAATTATCATCTGTCTAGATTTGTTTATCTTTCTGACGATAAATAAAAAAAAAAATTTAAAAAAAAACAGCCGTTTCTTTTCTTTCTAAAAAAAAGAACATGATGAATCATTATCAGCGGAAAAAAGAAAAGATTTGAGGCAATTCTATCATGGGAGAAAAGATAACTTAGGAATAAGTTCCGCCATTTTTTTTAAGGTGAACTTACGTCGGCAACGCTTTCAGCAAAACTGATTGACTTGTTGAAGCGAAGCATAAACTGTAATTATTGCATTTTGGACGTTTGCCGGCATATATAGAACAGTAATCCAGTGTCTGCTCGGCAGCCTTAATTGAGGTATAAGATAACGAACCGTGTAAGAAAAATAAAAATATTTCTTCTTCAGCAATTCTTCTTCGAGCAAAAATAGCTTTCAGAATGATGTGAAGAGCTGAGATGTTAAAGATGATTTTAAGTCGGTACATACGTATTTCTGGAAGGCAATAAAATAAAATAAAACTTTCGAATATTAAAATAAATGGATAAAATTTATATTTTTTGCTTGAAGAAATTTTAATGATTGAAATTGAATTTTAGTGGAATTTACTAACATAATTTTCAAGAGCAGACGGTTATTATTTCCTTTTCTCAGAATTATTTTATAGCTCATGTGATGAATTATTCATTTTTCCTAAACAAACATTTTGCTTATAATGTAAATTTATTGCATAATTGAAAATGTAATACAATGCAGCTCTTTAAAAATAGATTATTTGTCTAATATGATTTATTTTCCACGGAATTCCGACATCTACTACATATTCAAGTAAATATATTTTAAATCATTGGAAGTTAATTGCATGATATTTTGTCTTAAGGTGTTTTATAACATGAATAAAAGAAAATACAGTGGGCCACGAAAGTGTTTCAAACACTTGCAATTTCTTAAAAAATTTAATGTTTTCGACTAATAAAAATTAATATATTGTAATTGTAATTTTTTTATGATACCTGCAACTTGTTCTTAATGGAATGACGTAATTAATTTTTTAAAAAATAGTATAGCTGTTTTATTTTAAAAATTAATAATCAAAAAGCTACTAAAAAATTACGCCACAAAAGTCTTCGAACACTTAACAAAAATCTCAGTTTTAAATATTGTATTTCTTTCTTAGTTTAGTACTTAGTAGGACATCTTTTAGTGTCCACAACAACTTTTAAGCGTCTTGGTATAGATTTAATCAGTTTTTTGTAATTTCTACATCGATTTTCCTCCATTCTTCTGTGATTATTGTTTTTACTTCACATTTTGTGTTTATTTGTCATGTTTTCTTTTTTTACATCAAAATCTCACCAAATATGTTCTACTGCGATAAATAAAGTGATTGAGGAGGTGTTTTCATAATTTGGGGACAGTTATAGAGACACCAGTGGCGTACATTGAGAGCAGTGCGCTTGGCGTCATTACCTTGTTAAAAAATGAAGTCGTCTCCAATATCCAAAAATTTCTAGCGGATAATTTAAAATTTCTCTTTAAAATATTTAAATAGAGCTCATGATTCACAATATCAACAAAAAATACCAAATTACCTAATTCTGTGGCCGATTTACACCTCCACGCAAGAACACTTCCATCCATTTTGTTGATCCAACTAGATTCTTGGGATTAAGTTTCAGAAAATTCAAAATTGTCATCAAATTGATTTGTATGGCAGATAATTCAACATTTTTGGTTTCTATGGACCTATAATAGCTTGTAAATGAAAAAATAAGGAGTTTAATCCCATGAATTTATGTGGAAATAAACTCCTCCACCTCCATGCTTCAGCATAGAAGTGAAGGTGTTCTGGCGCGGGGGTATAAATTGGCCTCAGAGTTAGATAATTTGGTATTTTTTTACGGTATTGTGAATCATGAGCTCTGTTTAAATATTTCAAAGAGAAATTTTAAATTATCCGCCCGAAATTTGTTATTGGAGACGACTTCATTTTTTAACAGGGTAATGACGCCAAGCACATTGCTCTCAATGTACGCCACTGGTGTCCTTAACTGTCCCCAAATTGTGAAAATCCTCCTCAATCACATTTATGCCAGTAGAACATATTGGTGAATTTTGATGTAAAAGAAAACACGAAAAAAACAAAAAATTTAAGTAACAACACGAAAAATGGAAAATCGAAACTACAAAAACTGATTAATCTCTACCAAACTTTGATAAAAGTTGTTGGACCTAAGAATATCTACTAAGTACTAAAATAGAAAAAATTACGTATTTAAGAGTTTAAGATTAAGATTTTTGTAGTGTACGAATACTTCAGATGGCATTTGCAGCTTTGATTATTAATTTTAAAATACACTACTTAAAAAATAATTATGTCATCCATTAACTGGCAGTGTATCAAAAATACAATTATATATTACATTAGTCAGCTTTTTTATAAAAAATGAGGAATACAGCATCACTTTTCCCATTAAAAAATCGCAAGTTACAGTTAACTTTACTTTTTTGCAAATTATATTTAATAACTCATATTTCAATAAAAATGCTACTTCTAAATATTTTTAGAAAAAGAAAAATAATTACCAATCGCTTATTAAAAACATTGACAATTACTTAATAGAAAATTTTGCATCTTCAAATATCTTCGATATCCACATAAGACCTTAGAGATGTAATTGTTTTAAATGTCATGAATCAAAAAATTTTAAACAGCATTTCAAAATGTGTTCTTTTTTAATAGTGAATAATGAGGTGTGAGAAACAGATGTGGTACTTGTAATGTTTTAAAAAATTTTATTTTATTTCCCATTGATTAAATTATTTTATTGATTCAGTAAAATCATTTGTTTTGAGTTATTAACAAAAATTTTTCATTTTTGTTTTCATTTATTCGTATATATTTATTTTAACTGTTATATGGATGAATTAATCAATATATCATAGTGATAATATCAACTGTGATAATTATATGCGCAAACTATTGTTTAATATTTGTTTTCATATTATTATGATGAAATTATGTGTAAACATTTCTTATTGCAAATATTCTAAAAGAGCTTTTCGTTAGTTCATTTTTGTCCTGTATAATCTTCAAAACATCACTCTATCCTTAATCTCATATTAAACATGCTCTTAGGAGAAATAATAAATTAGCTGTAACCGTATTTCTCATAAAATTTCCGTTCGTCATATTTTACCAGTGAGCTATCGCAAAATTATGCCCTCCACTGAACCTGACCAAACGGCATGTTAGAACAAAACCACGTGATTCTGCAGAATTTTCGAAAGCTGTAAAATGAGACGCAAAAATCTTTTGAGTGTGTATGAGAGATAATTTTTGTCCACCCTAGATATCACGCATTATTCAATTCCTCTCTCTCTCTCTCTCTCTTCTTCTTCTCTCCCTATATTATTTTTTATATATATATATATATATATATATATAATATATATCTTCTAAATTTTCAATCGTTAATAAAATCTTTCTATTCTCCATTCAAGTTCAAATACTTTTTTTAAAACTTGTAGGGGATGACATTTTTTAAATACAGTTTTTTCAAATTTAAATTTAAATTTTCTTTTTAATTAATGAATAAAAGTAAAAAAAGAAGTTTAAAAACCATATATTAAAAGAAAAAATCGTCGTTGTGTCCCGAGAGCCATAGATAGGGGTTGGGACTTCTAAACCAGGGTCTTTGAACCCCCCCGAAATAGTCAATTTCTGGGGAATATGTTTTTTTTTACCCTACTATTTTTTTCGAAAAATTTAAAATTTTTTTAATGAATAAAATAACAGAAAAATAATAAAAATAACCCATATAGAAGGAAAAAAAAAAAATTAAAAAAATCGTTTCTATTTTGCCATTTATTTGATTCTTCATATGTTTTTTGAAAAAATGTTGTTGTTGTTTTTAATGCCCCCTTAATCGGCAAAAGGGGATCAAGGCCCACAATTCATCATGGTAAAGGGATAAGTGACGCCTGTTGTTACCCTACTTTTAGCCCTACAGGTGACAGAACGATTTAGCTGGTTTCACCCCCCAAATTTTGAGGGGGGAACACCTGGGTGGTCAGGGACCTCCCCCAACCTCACGAGGGGGACTTGGGCTCGACGGCTATTTAAAAACCCCCCGCCGCGAAGGCCCATACATTTACAAACATCCATGTCTTATCCGGGATTCAAACCCAGTCCCAACGGCACAGCAGTCAGCGTCGCTACCCACTATACCGGATGGGCGACAAACAAATATATTTATAATAATTTTAATTATTTAATAAAAAAGTAACTACAGTAAAATTTTTCTTTGTTGACCTAAGTAGGAGTTGACTTTATTTTTTTTATATATATTATTTGTTTTTAAAATGTTTTTGTGTGGAAGTTTTGACTCTGTAACACAAATATGTTGCCAAACAAATAGAAATATAAAATCATTGTCAACCTAAATAAAAAGATCGGCCCTTTTTAAATTATTCTGAATCATTTAGAATATAGTAATGTTATATCAAAAATGAGATCCAAAAAGAGACTCACACACACACAAATACAATACTTATATGTTTTGTGACAATGGAAAAAAAATGCATTTGTAAATTTCTGAAGAATAATCACAGATCTTTTTACTTGTTTATAGTACTGCATTTGAATTTTGCTGCCCCAAAAACCTTACCATTTTTTTATTTTATTCTGCCTTCAAAATTCTTTATGCCAAATAATTTACGAAATTCAAGTTCCTCCCTCAATAATTTCCAAGGATCCTCTTTTAAGTGTCAGAAAGAACACTTAAAAACCTCACTGGGATCACCCCGATGTGGGTGTGTTGACGCACACCTCTGAAATATTTGCCTTGGCTCATAAAAAAAATCGTCCGCATGGAAATTATTTCCACCCCCTACTTCATTCTTTTCAGGGGTGGCAGAGAGAGTGTGTTTTATGATCAACAACGGGCTTAAGCGATCAGCGCATCAGTAGAGTAAAGGCTGGAGAACTGCGCGTGCGCATGAGGGCACACACGGAAGAAGCCATATTCGTTCTGCTGATTCATAAATCCATAAAAAGAGCTTTGTTTACTCTAGAGAGATTCTTCATCTTCAGTTTAAAGGGGAATTCAAAATACTCATAAAACTGTTTTCTGTATGAAAGTAAAGAACAAGGAATTATTCAAAAGAATTTTTTAGTTGTCGTTGAATTTGAATAACAAGACCAAACTGGCGATTGTCCTCAAAATTTGAATCTCAGCTCGAATGATGGAATTCATTTCTTATGCGTCACTTTTTTTTAGAATGTTCTTTCCTAGATGAATGAAGCAAGCAACAGAAATGATGTAGTCCTACAATAAAACATAGGAATTAAAACTTTCCAATTTCCCATTAAACTTTATTCCCTAATGAGCTGCATATTGGCAACTAAGCCTTAACAGACATGGCAAATCCCTAAATGTGAGCGCCATTTCATAGCGGCACCATCTAGTGGTGGCTCTCGCTACCAAATTTTGACGCTTGAATTGATTTTAAATCAAGCTTTCGTCGGATGCTAAATATTGCCATGATTTAATTCTGCCGAGAGTACCCGAGCCAAATTGATACTTAAAGGATATTTTACATGCCACATAATCACATGACATGCGTACCTACGATTTTCGCATCTAGAAAATCTATCGACTCCAGTCGGGATCAAACCCGCAACCTTAGCCTTACGAGATGGGCACACTACTTCTAAGTCACCGAGTCGACCACTGAGCCACCATTAAACTTAGCAGATAGATTCCGCTGTGCTTGTTTAACCCTATAAGTTCTGGTGGCGTATATATCTGTCTTTCTCAGCCGGTGCGTTATGTACCCCGGGCGTATATGTCCGACCTTCCGAAGTACAATTTTTTTCTTTGAGCGGTTATCAGTAAAACTATTCGAAGGCCCTGAAATGTAATTAGGTGACCTGACAGTGTTTGTAAGGGATTTACTTATTTATAAAAAAATTGCTCATTTGTGTCTCTTCTTTTTCTCTTCTGAATACGAGCACTTACGTGAAAAACGATGGCACTGGGGGCGAATCTCATAACTTATAATCGGCAGTTAAGGGGTTAATGGTTAATTCTTAAACACCTTGTCTAATATTGTGCCATTTTAATAAAACATCAAGAAACAAAAATGCAATCCTGTATTTCCAGATGGGAAAATTCCTATAATGCATGAATAAGGCAGCTCCTGTTCCCACATCAATCGAAATGAGGAACATCATAAAAAGTATGCGCAGCTATTTAGAAACACTTACCAATGGTGAAATGAATAACAAATTGAACGTCATCGAACGATTTGGCGACAATCTGAAGCTAAAAAAGGCATTGTGCTAAAAAAATATCAGATTATTTCCCCAAAAGTCAATAAATGTTTTGTTTTTAAAAACTTGAAAATTTTGTATTAAATTTCATTAAGTTGTGATTGTTTTTGTTTCATTGATTTTTATTAATATATGCACAAATACAGATCTATGTAAGTAAAATGTACTCTAATAAGCTTGTTGAAAATATTTTTCTATTTCGCAATATTCCTTAACATGAAATTCTTTTAACACGAAAAAATATTTCAGTCCCCCTCAGTTTCGTGTTCAGCGATTTTCATTATATGTACAGTCGAACATTCATATAACGAACCTCTACATTGTGACCTTTTCTATAAATCGAACTTTTTCCTGGAACCAAGAACATTTCACGATTTTCTTCTTAAAATAACGTTCCAATAGCGAAGTGAATTTTCTATATAACGAACTTTTCTCTTGGGATTCATTCCTCCCCTTTTTTAAGTTTTTGGATTTTTTTCAAGATTTTTTAACTCATTTTATGGTAGTCATAAATCCTGAACTTTTTATTGGGTTTCCTAACTCGCCAAGAGCAGTATAATTCTGGGAAAAGGGGAACCCTTTAACCCCATTGTCCAGCCCCACTGGGAAACATTCGATATCCTTTTTTTCACCTTTAGTGGGAGTTTTTCTGTGTCCACGTGTCTTTGAACTAGTCTCCGTTATTTTGTAGTGTTGAACCGTCATACTGGTAAATGTCGAAATTCCGAAATAAAGGGTTGAAGGAAAAATCAAAAAAAAAGGTTAATTATTCAGAAAGTGTCCAAAAGCATAAAATTTTTTTCCTTGCGCGGTTTCTTTTTTTTTTTCTTCTTTGATAGGAAAAGATATATAAAATTTAAAAAAAATTTTATTAATTTTCAAAAAAAATTGAAAAATTTCATTTTTAAATAATATATGGTTTTTTGAATTTAAAATTTGTTTTTTTTTTGGGGTTTTTTATAAAAATTTTGGGGGGAAAACCTTTAAAAAGAATTTTATATAAAAATTTTTTTTTCCCCGGATTTAGGATTTGGGGAATTTTTTATATATATAACCCCAGGGGTTGGGCCCCCTATGGCACGGGCACACCCTTTTACTGGCACCCTACATTACCCCAAAAATTTGCCCAATTTTTTGGGGAGGGAAAATTAAAATTTGACAAACATCTTCTGAATTTGGGACATTTACGGAAAATTTTTGGGAAAAAAAACCCGTAAAAATAACCCCAAAAATTTAAAATTCACCGTTTTGTAATTTAATGAATACCTCATTGCTAGAGAGATTTAATTGTTTGAAGACATGTACTCTGCTTTCCGCTACATATCTATATGAACAAACGTTTTCTCGTATGAAAAATATTTTGAGTCCCCAAAGAAATTGTTCAGCAACTGAATGCTCAGAACTGTGTCAAATTAAAAAGTTACACATTGTACCCTTGATATTGCGATATTAAGTAGAGAGCTGCAGAGACTAAGGTGTGCATTAAAATATATTTATTTATTTTTATTAAAAAAATAAAAAGGGGGAAAAATTTTTTTTTGCTTTTTTATTTCTTTTTGTAATAAATATGGTTTTAAAAGATAAAATTTCAAAAATACGTACAATTTAAATTTTTTTTAAAATTTTTTTGAAGGAAAAGATATTTTTTTGTTGTTGTTAATTAATAACTTTAAATGATACAAAAAATTTTTTTTGCAATAAAAAATTTTAAAAACTATATTGTTATCCCTTATTTCTAACTCTGCATGCATTTTCCCGGGAATCGAATTACAGTCGAACCTCTATATAAACGAACCTCTATATTGGGAATTTTTCTATAAAGCAATTTTTTTTTGAACCCTTTAACATTTCACAAACCCAAAAAAACCCCTATAACGAAGTGCATTTTCTATACAACGAATTTTTTTTTTTGTGATTCATTTTTTTTTTTTTTTAAAAGTATTTCTAAAAATTTTCGTATTTTTTCACTTTTTATGGTGGCAAAATCTTGAACTGGTCATTAGACCCTAACTCCCGAGAGAAAAGAGTTCGGGACGTTTAAAAAAGGGCAACCTTAACCCCCCGTTGTCCAGTTCACAAGAAACATTTTGATATCCTTTTTTCCCCCTAAAATAAAGGTCCCGGGCTAATTATAAAAAATTATTTTTAATATTACAAATTTTAATTTAAAATGTCCTTAAAATTAATTAATTTTAGCATAAAAATATTTTCTTAATATTGAAAATACAGGGGAATTTTCGACATTTTTTTTTCTTTTTTTCCCCCTTGCATTTTTTCTTTTTTTTTTTTTTTTTTGATGGGAAAGATATATAAAAAAAAACATATATTAACAAAAAAAAAAGGTGTAAATAACTATTTTTCTTTATGTTTAGTGTTTATGAATTTAAAATTTGTTTTACGTGGCTTATAAATTATATTAAAAGATGAACCTCTATGTAACGAATTTTCCGTATAAGGGAATTTTTTTCCGGGATTTAAAAGGACTTCGCTAAATAGAGGTCTGACTGAAACCCAAATATTTCCTACTGTGTTCCCTAAAATATTAGGCCCGGTTTTGCACCCGAAACCAAAAGGTTGCCGACCCCTGATATAACTACTAGTTCTACTGCATATTGCACGCATTTATAACAAGAAGTTCAATGATTAATTGTGCTTATAAAATAAATTTAATGATTTCTTTTTTTCTTTCTCTTTTATAACCACCGCTGTGTGTGTATTGCCAAAACACTTCTGAATCCAGATCATCGAAGGTTTCCATGGGCATGCGCCTTAATGCAGCTTTTTCTGTACACTGTTTACTAACCTTAAATGACCCTTCGCTCTGTTGCCTACCCCTACAATTACTCACCCTGTCCCCGCTACTCTCCCCCAGGGGTGTAAAAGGATCCCGGGAGTGATTAGCAGGTAGCTCATGGAGGGTTGAGTTCTCTCCCCTAAAACTTCCACGTGTGGTCATGGAAAAAGAACGCTTTTGAGTCATGCTTGCTGATGGTGTTGGGTTTGTCATCCCTCTCGCATCCTGGGGGAGGGATGATTGTGGTTTCTTTGTTGGTACGAACGCAGTGCAAATATAGAGAGAAAAATATTATGATGGGAATATAGTAAATTGATAAATTGCACACTGTTGCATAAGGATAAATGATGTTTGTGCAAGTAATGACGGATTTTAGGTCGTGTGGGACTTATTTCAGAGATAGTATTCAGGTCTCTGTGCGCTTTAATGTTCAAACGATTTGAAATATGAATAAAAATTATTTTATAGGAAGACAAGATTTGTTTCATGTGAGAAATTCCCGTTTTTCAAGTTTCTTGTGTTGTTCAAGTTAGATTTCCCCGTAACATGTTTCCCCCTATAACTTTAGAAATCTACAAAAATTTTTTTCATAGAATAATCAACATCGTTGTTTTCAATTCCCCACTATTAAACTCCCCATTCTCTATGTATTTATCTTTGGGGGAAATTTTTAAACGTTAATAAAATACATTTTAAAAAAGCTCAATAGAGCTGAAATTTTATATACATGATTATTTTGAATGACAATACAGTAATTTTTTTAAAAAAAAAAAAATTTGGATTTAAAAAAATTATTCAAAAAATTTCAAAATACAACCACGGCACCCCTTTTTTGGGGACTTTTGTCAAAAATTTTAAAAAGGTTTTTTTTCACGTTTTTTAAAAAATTCAGTTGAACTAAAATTTTTTAGAAAAATTGTTTTGAGTGACAATACGATACTTTAATGATAATTAATAAAAATTAATCTCCACTTAATGTTGTGATTCTGTTATATATATATACATATTTATATTAATTGTAACTATTTAATACAAAGTTGCTAAAATAAAATTTTTCTTTGTTGCTCTTTGTAGGAATTGACTTGATTTTTTTTTTTTATTACTTGTTTGTTCCACGCTGTCATGATACGGAAGTTTGGAGAGTGGATCGCTTGCTCAGATTCGACTGTGGTTAAAAGTTACGGGGCTCTTCGCCAATAGTGTTGCTTCTTAGTGAAACGCTAATAAGAATATCGATCCTTCACGTAAACTTTTCTTTTGTTTTCTTTATAACACTGCATTAGAACTTAAGTTATTGAATATTGTAGTTATATACAAATTATGATACATTAGTAACGATAACAAATTAACTGATTCCTCATTCTCCAACTTCCATTCTCTGTTATATGAGGTAGTATTAATTTAATTTCAGTTAAACGTGCAGCAAGTTCATAGACTTTTTAGTTCCATTGCATAATCATAGAGCTACGGTAGCACATTAAGATATGTGACTACCCAAAAATCCTCGGTTTGTAGAAAATTTTCGAAATTTTTTTATGTTTTAATATTATAGCCCATACGCTTAAGATTCCAAAAATACTTTATTTTAGTTCCTACGATATTTAGAAGCTAAGTTATAGCTTATTTAGTAAACCGGAAATGGAATTTTCAAAACCGGAAATGGGTGTTTAAAGAAAACAAAAAAATGTAAACAAATAGTTTGAACGTCTTTTCGTGACTTTTAAGCAATATAAATATTTAATATTTATTGTAAATATAGATCAACGTATCCTTTATTTATTTATTAATACTTTTAATCTGGCAACTGTTTTTTTAATTCGCTTGTTTTACTGAGGGGCAATAATATTATCTTTTTATAGTTTGTTTACATTGTTCATTCTAAAGCGTTCTTCTTAATTATTACTTACTTTTTGATATTTTTACAGTTTATTCATTCATTTTCTTTTTAATTTTAACGTTTTATTTGACTGTGATTTATTTCAAAATCCCAAAAAAGCTAGATCGAAAGTGTCCAGAAAGAAAGTTTTATGGTAATAGGTTTACCAAGTTAGCCAAAACAGTAAAAAACGTCTGCAAGTGAGGCGAAATTGAGCAGTTTTGATGTGCCTGAACCTAATTTCATAGTTCTACAGGGAATATAATTATTAATTTCCAAGCTTTGATGGGAATTATTTCAATCCTTGTTGTCCGGAATGTTATGCAACTGGATTGAAACTGTCAGAAGATTCTGGGGAAGGATTTTTGCTCTGGGGCTTGCAGTTGTGGATACATGATTGGCTTTACTTCTACTCCTAAAGAAAATAAAAATTCTCTCTCAATATTTTTATTGGTATTTGGATTGAGATTGATTGGCAGAGGTTTCACAGCTGGTAAGAGTTGTTATGCACTTAAATTTGCCATGCGTTTCTGAAAATACCTTCAGAGCTCATAAACCAAACTGCTGGAAGCAGTACAGTTATGTTCGGAAGAAAATATGAAAGCTGCATCTAAAGAAGTGCGAAATTTTAAAAAGTACAACTTGTGGTGTTTCGGTAGATGGCACATGGCAGCGGAGGCCATATGTCATTTAATGGCTGCGTTTCAGTATTTCCATTGATACGGGAAAAAATTTTGATCTGGAAGTAATGACACAGTATTGCAAAATGTGTGAAATGAATGTGAAATCTGAGCATGAATGTTCAAATTACAAAGGATCCTCTGGAAACATGGAAGCTGTTGGAGCTTTCAGAATTTTTGAAAGGTCACTAATCAAACGAGACCTGCAATACACCGAGTACTATGGTGATGGTGATTCCAAGGGCTTTTTACAAGTGAAAGATATATATGGTGAAAAACAGTGTCACAAAACTTGAATGTATAGGACATATACAAAAAAGAGTAGGCTCACGTTTAAGGAAACTAAAAAAGAACACCAAAGGACTTGGTGGAAAGGGGAAATTAACTGATAAATTTATTGATAAACTGCAGAACTATTATGGGATTGCCATCCGAAGCAATGTTGGATGCCTCGAAAAAATGCAATCTGCTGTAATAGCTGCCTTCTTTCACTGCTGCTCTAGCAATCAAATCCCATGCATGGCTGTCCAACAGGGAAAGATAGCTGGTGCAAGTATAAACAAGCATTATGTGATGGTAAATTATATGTAGACAAAACAGCAGGCCTTTCAAATTCAGTGATTAAAGTGATAAAGCCTACTTATTTAGCACTTTGTGTGATAAGGAGTTGCTAAAAAAATGCCTTCATGGCATGACTCAAACAATAATGAAGCTTTTAATAATGTATTGTGGTCTGTTTTCCCGAAAGAAATTTTTGTTCAAAAAAAACTTTGTTTTGGGTTCACACATTGCTCATCTTATATAATTTTTGGTTATTTAGGGCTGTTGCCTGTATTTAATTATTTAGGTATAGAAATTGATCCAATGACACTTAAAAATTATATGGAATTGACACAGAGAAATTCAAAAATCGAAACGCCAGTCATTACCTTCAACAAAACTCACCAGAAAAAGCAAAAAACCAAAAAAAAATCCAAATTAGTAAAATGAAGCTAAAGAGGGCTTAACTATAAATATGGGGAGTTTTGAAAATGTTTTGTAAGTAGAAAAGTAATAATTAGTTTAAATTATTAAAAGTGTTTTACGAGAAACTGTTATTCAATATTTTCTTCATGATAAAAGCTTACTACACAAAATATTTTTTAAAATACTAAATCTAAATTTTCAGAACATGTTTTATGTAGTTCTATCTGTGTTATGAATCAAAATCTAATCTCTGTGTATATATTTATTTCTTAATTGCTTTTATGGGAAAAAGCATTAATTTTAAAAATTGAGGTTTTTGCATAAAATTTGGCATATTTAAAAAAAATTCCCAAAAACATTACAAATTTTTTGATTCCTATCACAGATAAAGATGTTATTTTGTACTGTATAAATATTATTTGAATATATTTATTAGGGGAATTTGTGTACAAGATTTGTGTAACTGCAATTTTCACCAAAATTTCGCTAAAAACGACAATTGTTATAGTATACAAAACTCTCCAGAAAACAACAAAAGGGTAAAATAAATGTTCAAATCAGTTTTACATGAAGCTAAAAAGAGCTTGATCTATAAATATGGAGAGTTTAAAAAGTGTACAATTAGTAGAAAATTTTTCATTTTGTATTAAAATCTTTAAATGCATTTTCTGAGAAACTATGTTTTCAAATTTTTCTTCACGGCACAGTTCACTACAGAATTTCTTTTTAAAATATTGACCTGAAATTTTCAGAAAATGTTTTATTTAGTTTTATCGTTGTTGACTATAATCTAATCTCTGTGTATATATTTATTTATTTTATTGCACTTTTGTGAGAAAATAACATTAGTGTTTTGTAAAAAATTGAGTTTTTGCGTAAAAATTGACATATTTCAAAAACTTTTAGAAGTATTTACAAATTTTATAGCTATCAACACAGATAATAATGGCATTTATGTACTGTATAAATATTATAAGAATATATTAATTAAATTTTCAATACAATCCTTACCGCAACTGCAATTTTTCACTAAAATTTCACTCAAAATTCCAATATTTCCAAAATTAATTTTAACTTTGTAAAAACTATATTGAATTCTTACTTTTATGTCCCATTTCAAATAAAAAAATGTTTATTTAATTGAAATTTTATATATTTCAAAAAAAGTGCTCCGAAGGTAGTCACATACCTTAATTAAAATCAAAATGATCTCTATAGGCGGAATTCATATTGGGTAATATATACAGAATGTGGTCCCTGAATGCTGTGTACAAACTTGGAGGGGTGGTAGAAAACATCGTAAAGAGTTATAATTTCAAAGGAAAGCATAAGTGTAAATCAATAGGTGGTGCAGAACACGAGCTCTCAAGGTCAGCACGTGTGGTTTCCTCATTTAAGACACGGACAGCGTTCAATGAACATGAATCGTTGTATGAACGCCCAGTTAGCGGATATCCACTTCATCTACCGCCTAGCCAACGGAAATGGCGTGCTGCTGTTCGGTTGTATAGGAAAAGATATTCATAGAGGCAACAACCAAATAATTAAACGTTCGCTCAGGTGCATCAGAACCTGAATCTTTCAGAAGCACGATTTGAGGTAATGGGCGGCCGTGAACACCCATATTTGAAGAGGGCGTGTTGCATGCTGTGGGCAAAAATCTCGGTACCAGTGTACGGGGGCTTGCCATTGCAACTGGGAGATCTCAAACAGCTGTCCATCGTGTACTGCAGGGCGAAGCCTTACATCTGTCTCATGTACAGAGAGTGCAGTTATTATAGCCAGATGATCACCCATGACATGTCGCGTTTGCACAGTGGTTTGTTAACCAAAGTGCGGAAGACATGCATTTTTCATGTTCCGTGTTGCTCTGTGAAGAAGCAACCTTTTCATGTGAAGGGGTGTTCAATAAGCACAACGCGCACACGTGGGCTTTAAACAACCCACACAGTACCCGACCACATGCCGCACAACCATGTGTAGAGAAGTATCGTGGGGGACAGTTTACTCAGCCCATACATCTTACCGTCTAGACTGAACTCCAACAAGTATCTCGTCTTTCTACAGGAGGTACTTACAGAACTGCTTTCCGATGTCTCCGCACCTGTTCGGCACCGCATGTGGTTTGAACAGGACGGAAGACCAACTATTATGAAAGGTGTGTACTTAACGATTTAAACCGGACATTTCCAAACAGGAGGATTGGGCGCGGTAGTCCCGTCGCTTGGCCTCCCAGATCCCCTGATTTATCTCTTCTGGAATTTTTTCTCTGGGGTGCCGTGCAGAGCCTTTTGTACGACACGCCCGTCAATTCTGAAATGGACCTAGTGGCCCGAATATCCATCGCTGGTGTTACGATCCGTAAGACACCCGGTATTTTTTGAACATGTCCGCCAAATGCTTTTATGTCATACTTTTTATTTACTATTGTTTCAGTGGCCTTGATTTCTTTCTGTCTCTTTATCTCGATAGGGTTGCGTTTCCGCCCATGCCTTCGTATGTAATTATGGCTTCTCAGGATGTTCTCTACCTCCACTTCAAGTTTGTACATAGCATTCGGGGACCCCTGTAGAATATATACAGTTCTAATTTGTATTTGAATTTATGTTGAAAGATGTTTTTTTATGGAAGGATGATCTAGTTTTTTAAAAAGTTTATGTTGTTTGATTTTTTTGCTATACATCTTTAAATGATGCACATAATTAATATATTGTAAAATTCAAAACCTCTGCAGTCTTGCCCTCCATACCCTAATTCAACATGCACTGCCACAGGCTTCGAATTCATTCAAAGATTTCCTACCGTGTGGCACCTTTAATCATATTGGGAGATTGATTTGGCACACCACAGCTACAAGGTTGCCACCCACTGGTATAGAACAACCTTTTTCATTCCATATTTCAACGGGTGGTTTGCTACACACTTTCTATTTATCTAAGATTAAAATTGTAATGATTTCACATAGCTCTTGGATAAACTATTTATTTCTCACTAGGAAAATCATCAAAATAAATAAATAAATAAATAAATAAATAAATAAAATTAGTATATTCTTTCACAATTCAATAGCAAAAGGGTCCGTAATGATTTCGAGTCTCTTTCACATAAAATAAGGGCGTAACTTCGCTCACTAGAGAAAAATCCTCTTCAAATCGTGAATAAAAAGGGCTCACTCTCGGTAATTCCACACCGAGTCTGAGTGATTTCACTGGCTCCAAATTCGCCATGCTCTTGCGCACTCTCTACCGTTCCCTGATCTTCCAAGCTGGGAGACCGCTGTACTTCGCGGGCTCGTTATCGCTTTTTCTATCGCTCAAGGGATGTCCAAACGGCTCCCTTCAAAATCCAGTCTCTAGTAAGGACTCTCTCGCCCTCCTTATATCCTCTCTATCTCTCCTAATCATCCTTCTGTCATCCCTTGTTTTTTTCCCGCCCTTGGTCTCGGCTCCTAACCTCTCGCCCAAGGGGCGCCGATGGCTGGGTGCACATTGTAAATTTTCAGACGCGCCGTCGTCACCGAATCGCGGGAAAATGAAAACACAATGTTAAGGCGTCTCTTTTTGACAGTCCGGTCAGCCTGGGGAAAAGGTTCTGAAACTTTGACCACCCAGTTACGAAATTCTTTCCCAGCAATTAGGGAAATGTCTGGAATTTTCGCAATGTCTGTCGGCAAGGGATCTGTTAGCAAATAGGGGGAAGAGATCGGCTTCGTCACAAGATCAAGAAAGAAAAAATTATGTCAGGAAAACTAATTCAAATTTCATTATCATGAGTGACAAAATATCGAACAATCTGTCAAAAAATGCCACGTTAAATCTATAGACATAGTATCTCGTTGCATGAAAAATAAATGAATATATTGAAAAATTGTTTTCAAAGAGAGTTACGACCTAATGCGCGGTATTTCATACCAAAAATTCTTTCCTTAAAAACAAAGCAACCGCGTCCTTAAGGAAATTGTGCCTTTCGTGATAGCGTTTCCCAGAAGTAAGGCAACGAAAGTAGTTCAGACCTTAGTAAACTGTGTTATATGTGTCCGATTATATTAAATCAATCCTGGTAAATATTTTCAACGTTATTTCCTTGTGAATCATATAATAGAATCTTTCATTTTTTAAATTATCAATTTTTAATCTTTTTTTTTAGAATTTAATTCGTCAATTCGCAATCGCTTCTCTCGTGGAATCAATATTCGAAAGTGCATGACGTTGAAGAAGGGCAAAAGGGGGAGGGGAAGCTCAATCGCCCCAATGTACTCGCGCGTATGTCTAATATTTGTGCTTTGTGTCATCCATTTCTATGTGTTTATTGTACAATATATATAAACCATACCATCAATAATTGCATCAACCATCTATAAATAGTGATCCAGATGAAGAAATTCCTTAACACTCGCCACGCCTTGTCGCATATATATATAGAAAATTAATTTTAAAGGACGTGGGTAAGGATCGACCTTTTTTCGCCCATCGGCAACTTTATATTATATATGGGGGTTTTTTAACATTGATACTCAATGGAAATGAAAATGTTAGGTTTATTAAAAAAAATCCTTAATTATGTAAATAGAGAAAACTGGAAAAAAATAACAATGTTAAACTATTTGTAACAAATGTCTTCGATTATATTTCCTTCTCGCTTTTACTGTCCGAATCGTCAGTGGATCATCCAGTCTCGAAGTGTATCAGCGTATCCAAGACATAGTGTGTTTTTGTCTGAGAGTGATTATGGCACCAGTATCCCACACGTACCAAAGTACAGATGCAACATGTGCACAGCGGATAACAGCTCAAGCACCAACTTTGCATTGACAATACCATTCAATGTGTGTGTGTGTTTGGATTATGATCTCTATACCTGTTCTTATCCATATATTATGTACTTTTGAACTTGTGTGCTGTAATCTGAACTGGAGTCGAACAACTGAGAAATCTTCTCTATTTACGTAGAGTGTACAGCCCCGGATGATTAATGTGTTCGTGAGTGTATGATCGGATTTGCTTAAGCCAGTGCTTCTCAAACTTTTTTAAAAGGACCCAATTTTTCAATATCATTTTTTATCGGACCCCCCCATACAATAACAATTTGAATTAAAAATACTATACTTTTTACACTAAACTACAATACGACTTTTTAAACCCCTTATTTGCCACCGACGTATATAAACGGTTTGCTCAGCCAAAGCATTAATTTTTTTGGACGTTTTATAAAGTCTTTCCAAATACTACCCTTTCTGTGCAGTGCTATCCAAAAACATTATTTCCCAGGGCTTTGAAATGCAATAAAAAGGGCCTTTACAAGGGGTTTGCGAAGGTTTATATTTCAAGGGGGATTTTTTCTTATTTATTTTCTTTCCCCCCTCCTCCCAAAACCCCCCCAAAAAAAATCAAAAAAACGCTCGTTTTACGATGTAAACGGTGGCGTTGGGAGGCGAATTGCGTAACTTTTAATAGACAATTAAGAAATTATTTATAAACCGTACAAATTATCAAAATAAGTGTTAATGCAAGCCCATGAGGCACTGATAATTATCAAACTTGCATTGTTTAAAATTTAAAAATAAAATATAAAATTGTACAAAATACTGATACATTTTTTAAGTGTATTATATCAGTGTAAAATATATATTCTATATTTTATTATATCCAAAAAATTTTTTTGTTTTTCTTTCAGTAAAAATTTAAAAATTTTAAATAACCTTTTGTTTTCGACTTTTCAATATGTTCGCGCCCTTCTTGTAGAGTTATTACGCCCCCAAGGGGGGGACGCCCCACAATTTGAGAAACGCTGGCTTAAGCTGATATATCCCAAGAGTTAAATATCTTAGCTTCTTCCGTGTGAATCGTTGATTGATTGATTGAATATTAACGTGGCACTGTTCAGCTACACGAGGGCTTTTGGCGACGGACCACGTAATTTTGAATCATGGTCAAGTGACGTGGACGACACCTGAGCTGGCACCCCCCTCTCCTAACTACCACACCACACCAACGGGAGGACGTTTCAGCTCTCGACAGATTTAACGTGCATCGCTTTCTACACGGCGGGTCTTTAGTGGTACTGGGCTCGAACTCGTGACAAGGCAAGCCACGATCCGATATCTATACCACTTGGCTACCGCGGCCCTCCGTGTGAATCGTGGAAAATCTGGAAGACCAAAGTCCATATCACTCTTTTTCTTGCCCAGCTATTTTCTTCAACTGTTTGTTGTAAGTAATTAGGTTTTTCAATAAATCTAGCATTCGTTTGTCAATTATATTGTCGTTTTCAATATTGTTTAGTCTTGCTGGGTGAAAAACATTAATTGTACAGACGATTTTAACATAATCTCCAATATATGGTATTTGGTCTTTTGGCATAATATTGCTTAAAACTCTCCAGTTGCTTACTGCTTCAACTACACAAGGAATCGATGTCACCAAACGTGTCTCGTTAGCATCTTCTGTAGACAACTGTGCTTATATGTGTAGAAATGCAGGCATTTTGGTTACTAGGTTCATTTATTCTAAAAGCTCGAAACAGTTTGAACGGTTCGCGGACAAGTTATTTTGTTTTGTATCATATCAACGCGCTCGATGCACCAAAACAAATGAATGTCCGTTTAAAAGCGTTATTGTAGTATTTGAGAGACCAATAAACACAGTGGTGCTTAAAGCGCTTAATAGTTGTTTTTTAATGAAAGTTAGAAAAGAGCGCCTAACCCTTTATCTACCGACGGTACTTATAAGTACCACTCACTTTAAAATTATACAGAATATCCATTTGTACGAATATTCTGACGATATTTAGCAAGAATATTCTTTGAAATCCTCTCTTCCAAGATATATGGCAGTACAGTTCTGATGAGTATTTTAGCGGTATGATGAGTATTTTGTCCCGAAAAAATAGTTAATGTCAAAATTTAAGTGTCTTATTTTTTTGTATGTAAATTATATAAGACCTTAGAAAACGATTTGACTATTTATTTTAAGTAAACAGTGTATATAATTAATTTTACAGTTGAATATCTTTAATTAATTAATTAGCTCTAACTAATTAAATTTCCCAAAGTCGAGTATTTTGTTTATGTATATCCCTTAATTTGAATGTAGTGATTCAAAAAAGAAAAAAAATCTTATGAAAAAACTGCAGTAAATCACATAATGTGCGGGCGATAAAGGGTTGAAATAACAAAACTTAACGAATTTGCCAATTTTAATGACTTTTTTTTATGACTTGCTATTTTATTTTCTTACTATTTTAGAATAAAAGTAAAAATCAATACCTAAAGGTAACATAAATATAATATAGCTCCTATAAATACTTCGAATTGTCATGACTATGACGGACGAAAAAAGGCCAATCTCCACCTCCCTTGAGAGTTACGTCCTAATGTGCGCTATGCTTAACCGAAAAAAATTATTTTCCTTTCTTTAAAAACAAAGCAACCACTTCCCTAAAGAAATGGGATCTTTCAGGATAGCCAGGAATTTAAAAACACAAACAATGGCAACCATCGTTAACTGTGTTATATGTGTCCGATTATTAAATTATTCTTGGTAAATCTGTTCAATGTTATTTCCGTGTGGATCATAGTAGAATCTTTCATTTTTTAAATTGTCTATTTTTAATCTCTTTTTTTAGAATTTAATTCGTCAATTCGCGCAATCGCTTCTCTCGTGGAATCAATATTCAAAAGAGCGTGACATAAAAAAAAAGTAAAAGATAATAATAATAAAAAAAAGCTCAATTGTTTGGATACTCGAATTTGTCAATTGATTTTGATTTGAAGAAATTTCTATATTCACTTGTGCCGATTTTTCATTGGTATAGTACGTTATTATAGATCCCTCCATTCTGGAGCACAACCCTTCAAATAATCACTCTGCGTTTGTTTATCACCGAAAAAATGTGATTTTATAGGCTATGTAAGTTAAATTAGCGAAGAGCATGATGTTTCTGAAATTAAGTATATATGTTTTCTTCCATATCTCATTAGTAGGTGCATACGCTTTCAAGTTTGGCCGTGGTAGTTAAATGGTCGTGGTCAGGAACTCGTGGCCATCTATTCGTGAATTCGAGTCGTGCTGCAAAGAAGGTTGATGCACTTTAAATCTTTCTTGGTTTAGAGTCCTGAAGGTGGCAGGTCAAAAAGGGTGAAGTTTTAAATGTTTTTTTCGTTGTTGAAAAATTGGTTAGTTGATGAAATTAGGATGTCCGTTATCAATGGGACGGGGTTTTTTTTAAAAAGGAACGTTGTTAAATCAATCAAAAATGTTTCTTTTTTGCTTTTTTTAGGAAAACTTTAGGGGAGCGACGGGGAATGCGTGGACACAAACAACTTTCATTTTGAAACGTAAGTGAAACGTGAATGTTCTTTATATGATAAGCAAACTTTTTCTGCTGCACATTTTTTTTCTTATCTAAAATTAAGTACAAAAGAAAAAACTACGTCAGGAAAAAAAACTTGTTCAACTTTTATTGACATAATTGATAAAGTATAGAACCACCAGACTTTGTGTTAAGAGTAAAACATAGACACACTATCATTCGGCGAAAATAAAAAACTAAACTTATTTTCGAAATTAGAGCGTTATTATGTAAATCAGATTTCGACAGCGAAAATTATAACGAAACAAGAACTTCTTATCTAAAATATACAGCTATAATATCTGACTCCCATGATTACACTGGCTTCCTGAGAATTATGCGAGATGTGTTATATGTATCCGATTATTAAATCAATCCTGGTAAATATTTCATTGTTATTTCCTTGTGAATCATAATAGAATCTCTTTCATTTTTTAAATTGTCAATTTTTAATCTTTTTTCAGAATTTAATTCGTCAATTTCGCAATCGCTTCTCTCATGGAATTAATATTCGAAAGTTCATGACGTTGAAGAAAAGCAAAAGGGGGAAGGGAAGCTCAATCGCCCCAATGTACCTCCCTATGTCTAATATTTGTTATTTGTGTCGTCCACATTTCTATGTGTTTAATGTACAATATATATAAACCATACCATCAATAATTGCATCAACCATCTGAATAATGATCCAGATGAAGAAATTCATTAACTTTGACAAAGTCGGGACTTAATGCGCTGTACTTCATTCAAAAAAAAAAATTTTTTTTTTCTTTGAAAACAAAGCAACCACTTCCTTAAAAAAATGGTGCCTTTTAGGATAGAAGATAAAAGGGTTTGAAGAAATGCAGTTGTATAAAGCTTGACATCTTTGGGAAAGGGAACGCGAAACGTTCCTCCATCTCATATCGAAATGTATTTGGGCCTTGAAGTGAAGAGGCCTGGATTAAAAGAGAGCTTCCTGATTAGTGGACTGGAAGGAGCAAGAGGGTATGGTTACGGTGACTGCTTCGGAGACATCCGATGTGATGGAAATGTTTTCAGAGTATGCGAATGAGAGACTCGTCTGCTATTGGTAGAAAAGAATCAGTGAGTTAACACTGTATTCGCTGCCTTGAAGTTATGGAACAGAAATTGATTGGAAAAAAGTGCTTGCCTGTGTGGGTTGCAGATTGTGAATAATTTAAAATTAAGAAAGGAAACATGATAGTAAAATGAAAAATTAGAAAATGGTTATTCGCCACGAGGGGAATGACGCAATTAATTACTATGGGGGATTATACGAGTCCCGGAGGATTCTTCTGGGCCTCTTAGTATTGACAGTGGGATTGTGTAATTTTCAAGATTTAAGACATTAAAGTTATTAGAATTTGGGCAGATAATCAAAAAATTTAATTACCTTATTTTTGAATATATTTTTTAAAAGGATAAATGTTAATAGCTTTGTAAATATATATCTATTTTTAGTGTATCTACAAGCCTTAGTTATATTCCTTATTAAAGCATTTTGGGCATTTTCTAAAAGTTTAATGTTTGAATGAGCTGCATAGCTCCACACAGGGCAAGCGTACGTTAAGATGGGCCGCAAAACAGCAGTGTAGAGAAGTACTTTTTTGTAAAGATTCATTTGAGAATTCCGGCAATTTAAGAGGTAAATTGAGGGCAAGGCATTCCGGAATTTTTCACGCGCGTATATGATGTGTTGTTTTCATGATAAATTTTTGTCTAGGAGTACTCCTAGGTACTTCGTGCTCTGAGACCAGTGTAGTTGAGTGGAATAGAGGATTGGCGGTGTGACTGGTTTTCTTCTTCTGGTGAAGAGCACGGATATTGTTTTATCTACAATAATTTTTATTTTCCATGTGTTAAAAAAATTTTCAAGGAGGTGTAGGTGTGAGTTGAGTACACGGGTGATAGTGTTGTGATATTTATAAGTAGCCAGAATAGCAGTATCATAAGCGTAAATATTACTACTGGTTTGAGGGTGAGTAGGAGTATCATTAATATATATATTGAATAGCAGGGGCCCAAGGAGACTACCCTGAGGCACACCACATTTGATGTTAAAAGAAGAAGAAAGAGTATCATTCACTCTTACTTTCAAGGATCTGTTAACTAAATAAGAATTAATGAGATGAATTAAAGCAGGTGGAAAGTTGTTAGTGATAGTTTGTAGATGAGTCCCCTGACCCAGACCTTGGCTTCTGAATGTCTAGAAAAACAGCCTAGCTGACCTCCCTCTCTGAAATCCAGAAGAGATATTTTCAGTAAGTCTGAGCAGTGGATGGTAGGTAGAAAGATGCCAGGTGAACCCATATGGATTTGGATTAATGAAGTTGTTATCATTAGTAAAAGTACTTCTGACGTAATCAGTGATTTCGTCTGGGTTAGTAGGAGCAATGGGAAGGAGAGGTGGGTGGTAGAAAAAGTCTTCTAAAGTGTTAGCAATGTTGTCATCAATAAGGCAAATTTTATCATCAGGTCTTTTGTTATCCATGAAATTGTTTTTAAGTGTTAGAGCAAGTAGATTGGCTTTCTGTTTATCATCAATGCGATGCCAAAAGAAGTATTAAGATTAGGAATGTTAGAGCGTTTTTTGTGGAAAAATGTTTGACACTACCATAGGCTGTTGTCAGTTGTGTTAAGAGCTTTTAACTTTTTAGTCCAGAAGTCCTGTGAAAGTTTTTTTGAGTGCTTTTTTAAGTTGTTCTTGTAATATATAACAATTTGCTATTTGTATTGGATTTAGAGTTTTATTATATTTTCTTTTAGCTTTATTTTTGACATAGATTAAGTCTTGGATGTGATTTGGAGTGAAAAAGTGTTGCTTGTTTTCTATTGGCTTAGAGGCTTGTGCAGTTGCGACGGATGATTGACGGATGATTTTGTGAAGAGGTACCTGACTGGTCACAGTCTTAAACCCCCCTTTGGTTATTCAATTTTAAAGGGGCAGCTTTGGGGGGAGGGGGGGGCGTGACTTCAGGAGTGGAGAACCAAAAGAGTGGTGCTGTGGAGGTGGGCTTTGATTGGGGTTTGGGAAGTGAGCTTTAAACTGCACAGCTTTGACTTCGAAGAATTATTCTTTTTTAGTTTATTTTTTTAAAAGACAACTATTAAAAAGAGAAATAATTAGGGGGGAATTTAAAGGTTAAAATAATATGAGATTAAACTTTACCCATGAGAGTTTCCCAGGGCAGGTTTTTCTTCGTCCGAATTTCTTTTTAAATTTAGAGAAAGATCGAAATTTTGGGATTTTTTTTTACTAGGTTTGATTTTAAAAGTTCCAGAACTTGTATTAAGTCAGAGGTATCATTTTCTTGGGAAGGGAAACCACGGGGGGAAACTTCTTTTCTGTTATCATTTTATTTTCATTATTAGTAGGGGGTTTTACTGGGGGTTTTTCCATAAAAATGTTAGGAAAAAATTCCCTTTTTAATCCATTTACTGGCGAAATTTTTTTTTTGGGTCAACGAAGGGGCACCTTTTTTGGTTGTGGGAATTTGGGATATTTGTATAACATGCCGAATGACCGTAGCCCCGCAGTTACGCTACAAATGGGGTTTTCCTGTCTTTCTTGATTTGGCAGTTTCTCGTAGCGTGCGCTTTACCGCATTTTTAAAACACTTCCGCTGCATGTGGCAGTTCGCGGCAGTATGAAAAGTTATTACAGTTGAAACATTGGGTTATTCCTCTTACGAGGTAACCATCAACTTTCACTTGTAAGTAACCTAATTTTGCTTAAATCAAATATTTTTGCTATTGTTGGCGTTTCTCGGGGAGAAGTATTGTGAAAATATGGAAGGGTTTTTTTGTTCTTTTCGAGATAAGCTGCGTACAGCTTTCAATTACAAAAACCTTCTTCTACTAAATCGTTTGTGATATCTTCGATTTTAGAGAAACTCGGGGAGACCTTTTATTACAGCTTATCGGTTTGTCAGATTTACGGTTAATTAAATAGAATTCGACTCTTTACCCAATTTCAAGAAGTGGATAAGAGTTCGATATTCTTTCAAAATCATTTGTGAAAATTTAATCACATCACCGGCAGTTCTATTATGAATTTTTGGGAATTTTTCGAAAAATTAATTTAATTTGATCGCGGAAATTCTTTTTTGATTTTGGGCGACAGGTGGGGAAGCTTAATCGAGGAGCAACTACATCAGAAGTTACATTATTGTTAGTCGGGGAGTGGATGTTTAACATCCTGCTCTAAGTCTGGAGAAATTATTTCGTTTCTATGGGATCCTGGTTAGTGACGGGGAAACGGGCCTGGCCGTCTTTTAGAAAGATAAACTCTTCCGTGGATTCCTTGCTTTATTTTTGGAGCTTTTTACATAATTTTTCTTTTAACTTTACACTGGTTTTTTCCATCCGAAATGGGATCGTTAGAATTAATTTCTTCAACTACCAAGGTAGTGGGAATTTTGCTCATTGCAATCAGTTCTAGTGCAGGGGGAGTGTGGTTTTAAGCTCACTTACCATTTCCTCCTTTTTCATAGCCATGGCTTGGGTGCTCATCCGGTAGATTTCAGAAGGAATTCCTGTGAGTAAGTGAACTTGCTAGGCTTTCATCGAGAAGTGACTTGTGAAGGGCTGAGATACCAGTGACTGTATCTCTAAGCTTTTCGCAGGCAGCAATTTTCGCTTGTCTAGTCGGCGAAAAGTCCAAATTTCCGCTATAATCACTCATGATCGTCGATCTAAACGCGGAGCTCAATCAATCGTGGTTTCCATGTGCAGTTGCGACCGTTGTTAACTGTGTTATATGTGTCCTATTATTAAATCAGTCTTGGTAAATCTGTTCAATGTTATTTCCTTGTGAATCATAATAGAATCTTTCCTTTTTTAAATTGTCAATTTTGGATCTTTTTTAGAATTTAATTCATCAATTCGAAATCACTTCTCTCATGGAAACAATATTCGAAAGTGCATGACGTGGAAAAAAGTAAGAGATGAAAAAAAGCTCAATCGTCCCAATGTTATACGCACGTACGTCTTATATGTGTTCTTTGTGTCGTCGGTTTCTATTGTGTGTGCTTAGTGTATAATAAATCAAATTACCATCAATAATTGCATCAACCATCTAAAAAGTGATCCAGATGAAGAAATCCCTTAACACACGCAACGCCCTGTCTCGTTTATATATATATATATATATATATATATATAATTTATTTTAAGTTTGACAGACTAGTGACTTAATGCGCTGTACTTAGCCCTAATTTTTTTTCTTTGAAGACAAAGCAACTACTTCTTTAAAGAAATGGTGCCTTTCAGGATAGTAGGTGAAACTACTTAAAAACATGAAGCTGTGAAACTGCTTAAAAATATGAAACAACCATGTTAACTGTGTTATATATGTCCGATTTTTTAAATCAATCCTGGTAAATATTTTCAATTTTATTTCCTTCTTCATCATAATAATTGACATCATTTCAGAAAGTGCGTAGCGTGGGGAAAAGGCAAAAGAAAAGAACTGGATGATTTAGATACATAAATTTCTCAGAAGATTGTGATTTGAAGAAATTTCTTAGCAAAGCTCGATTTTCAGTATGCATAACATGACATTTGAACCAGGGGCACAGCTACCGCCGTATCAATGATACGAGGCCCTCAAACTACAGGTGCCCCAACATGTGTAACTACACAATTCAACTAACAGGGTTCTACTATCGAAAAAAGCGCTCCCGAAGGAATTTTGATACAGGGCCCTCTCAGAACTAGCCACGCAAGTGATTGGAATCTTCATCCTTTATCTTTGGAGTGAGTGAATATTAACGTCGCACTGTTCAGCTACACGAGGGCTTTTGGCGACGGACCACGTAATTTTGAACCATGATCAAGTGACGTGGATTGATTGATTGATTGAATATTAACGTCGCACTGTTCAGCTACACGAGGGCTTTTGGCGACGGACCACGTAATTTTGAACCATGATCAAGTGACGTGGATTGATTGATTGATTGATTGATATTAACGTCGCACTGTTCAGCTACACGAGGCTTTTGGCGACGGACCACGTAATTTTGAACCATGATCAAGTGACGTGGATTGATTGATTGATTGAATATTAACGTCGCACTGTTCAGCTACACGAGGGCTTTTGGCGACGGACCACGTAATTTTGAACCATGATCAAGTGACGTGGATTGATTGATTGATTGATTGAATATTAACGTCGCACTGTTCAGCTACACGAGGGCTTTTGGCGACGGACCACGTAATTTTGAACCATGGTCAAATGACGTGGAAGACACCTGAGCTGGCAAAAAATCAATCAATTACATTTCTAGAGATCCAGTATCAATTTCAAATGGCTCCGTGTGGATTTCGTTACTATTTGTGTTGAGAGGATTTACTATGAATGCTAGAGTGGTTTTGTTGGTATTGAATTGCTCAAATCTGTCAGCAAACTCATATTTAATTTTTTTTTATAACTGTGCTGAAGTAATTCACGTCAACAGTTGCACTGGTTTTATCGCGACATTGCTTTAGAAATTGATAATGAAGTAATTTACCTCGCTCTGAATATCTTCTGCAAAAAAAATTTAATTTTTCTTCGAAACAAACCAATTCTTCTACCAAAACATAGGCTGGGTTCCCCTTGCAGTTTTAGATTCACACACACACACAGCTCATTTGATTTCGCTGTGATATCCACCATAAAGTAAAATTTTTGCAACCATTTGTCGTTCTCTAATTCAGAGTGATTAATGCCTTTTTCATTGAGGAATGTGTTTATTTCATTCAAGCGCAAAGCAAAACGTTTCAACACCTTACCTTTGGAAAGCCATCGTACTTTATTGTGAAAAAGGTCGGAATATTGAGTCTCCATTTCGCTTAAGAATTCTTTAAACTGACGAGACGATGGTAGAGGGCTTTTGACAAGATGCTGTTAACAATCTTGATTACCAAATTCATGACCTTAACTATTTCGGCCGGAAATGTTTGAGCACAAAGCGCTTCTTGGTGTATTATGCAGTGAAATGTAAAATTTTGTGGTTTATTTTGTTCCGAAGAATCGGTGTTGCCTCTTTATTTTTTCCTGTCATACTTCTGGCTTCATCAGTTGCTATTGAAACGATTTTATTTAAATCGATCTTATTGTCTTCAAGGCATTTTTGCATGGCATTCTCTATATCATCCCCTCTAGTTTGTCCCAAGAGCGGTAGCAATCCTAGAAGTTCTTTTAGAAAAGAGAGTACAAGTGGCTGAGAGATAGAAAAGGTGCCTAATTCTCGTTAATTGATTCAGAACGATTTTTAAATGTTTTTTTTTATAAAATAAATAATATTACGTATGAAATTAAAGAGCCCCCGAAGCTTCATATCCAAAGAGCCACAGGTTGCCGACCCCTGGACTACGGAGCTTCTCTGATGTATTTGTTTGAACACTTTTTGTTATTAAACCAAACATACTTACAGGAAATTAAAAAAATAGTAAATTAATCTTTAAATTGTGTTTCATGTACATAAAACATAAGAGTAAATATTAGTTTACCTATTTAAATAACAATAGCAAGTATATGATTATAGATGTATTTAATACGAACGCATTGCGACGAACATAAACACATTTATATTACATTGTAGCAAATTATAAGAGCCTTTTGTATTCGTATATTTATTTTTGAAGTTATCCTTCTTTTTGGGCGTTTGGGAAAAAGGATGAGGGTAAATTTTTACGATGCGCACGCACATCGTCACGGATGCGTGCGCATACCTTCACGACACCGATGCGCACGTGCACACCGTTGTTTAATATTTTAACATGCCACCTTTTTGGTGCTATGGGACTGATATTTGGGGGATCATAATAACTATTGTTATAAACCATATCTGTTGGGACGCATCCCCTGTGCATTCCCCCTCTACAGCTTTTTGGCCAATATCTCGGCACCCGAGTCTCACAATTCAGTACGACCAGGCTCATTCGATCCCTCTCTATCTGCTCTTCCAGTTATTATAAATTCATGCTCATAGGGCTATTTCTTCCATAGTTTTTAATTGTTTTAAACTTTTTTAAACTTTTTAAATTCGTTTAAATTCACAATATCTGGGCTCCTGTTCGAGTCTCGGACATGAGATTTGAACTAACTGTTCCACTCGTCGAAATCCATCTAGTCATCTACTTCATTCCTATTGTGTAGGCATAGAGAGGGCTTAAGAACTAAAATATCATGCTCCCATGTTAATCCTATGGGACTGGAAAAAATTTCTCCCCCCCTAAGGAACTGAGCTTGGAACTTGTTTTTTGGAGGTCCGCCATATTTTCGTATTAGCACGAGCTTTACGTGGAATTAGCCTCCTCCCCCTTACAGGGCTTCCCCTGAAATAACTCGAATCCTACGCCACCTTGATCGACCGCACCTCCTGGATTCGATTGTTCTTCCTATGAGCATCCTAGATATATTTTTTCAGGATCATAGCCCCATTTCTTTACCCATATTTAATATTTTAAAAATATTTTAAAGTTATAATTTTTTTAAAATCCCTCATAGCTCCGAGGATTTTTGAGATTCGTTAATGAAACTCGGATAATAGGTTCTCCTCGTTGAGCTGTTTCATCTGTTATAATTCATGTGTAGATAGTGAGCTTAGGAGGGGCGTTATCACTAAAATTAGAATCCCTATGTTTTTCTATGGGGTTCGATCTCTTGATGACAGTAACGATATTACACATATAGAAGGATGAAACTTTGGGATCGCCTACTACTCTGTGTATCGTCGGGATGTACGTGACCATTTACGTCACAGTTGTTCCACTCCGGGGGGGAGTTAATTTCGTTTTCCTTTCCCATGCTAGCGCCACCCCATTTGCAACTACAGGCTCTGGACCGGTTCTAATAGATTCCTCTTGTGTTTGCTCACAATCAGGCCTAGTTTCAAGTTGCTGGATGTGCCCTGCTTCTATTTTATTTAATTGTTTTAAATCTTTTAATTATTTTAAAAGGACCATAACTTAGGGGCTGTCCAGGCGGATGTCTTAATTTTCTCAGGAACGATTCTTCCCGCCGAGACATTCAATATGAGGTATCAGATGTCACATTCGGATCACTTCATCTCCAGATACAGTATGATACCCCCATGTTATTGGTCCTATTGTCCCTGTGCGGGGGTGTTTACATTTATTTAAATCGTGATTATCTCAGGTTTGGCTGGTCAAATTGACTGAAGGTTAATATCGTTCAACTCTGCTCGTGACCGGCTTTCGCCCTTGGTTCAGCTTGCCCTGCTAAAGATTTTTAGAAAGATTTTAATCTTGTTACGCCAAAGAAGTATAACTTCTTACATGCGTACATAAGTACACACACACTTTTTTTTATTATGTCAGAATGTATTTTGTTACGCTTACTTTCAGTAAATTAATAATTTTTTTAAATAATTTTTTGTTTTCGACTTTTCGATATACTCGCGCCCTCCTTGTAGGGTTATCACGCTCGCCAAGGGGGGCGAGCCGCACAGTTTGAGAAACACTGGTGTAGTGCATTCGAACAGTTTTGAGCAAAATGACTCAGAAAGAGGCAGCTGCTATAAATTGGATATTGTTACAGAAGAAATGAGTCGGAAGAAGGGCATGTTCTGTTTGAAGCAAATCTTTTTAACGGTTATGGTTTACGAACTAAAAAGAGAACGTTTTTTGAAGAAAAAAAAGAAAGAAAGAAACGTTTTACTCAGAATTAACGTCGATAACATTAGATACAACACTGCCAGAAGTTGGATACAAAAGAATGGTACAAAAGTACCTTTTCAGTTCAAAAATTAACAACTGCATCTTGAAATAATAGTTGCTTTAAGGTATGCGACTACGTTCGGAACCATGATTTTAAAAAAGTGCATAAATATATAATTTTCATGATATTTAGTGTCACAGATTAGAATACATGTATAAAATTGTTTTAAGGACATTATGACAAAAAAAAATTATTTAAATACAATATTTTGGTGAAAAATTAACTTAGAATAACCTTTTTTCCCAAATGTTCTCCTTTTGTAAAAAATGCTTCTATTGTATTAATATTTTGCCTGTCTATAGCTCAGACCTCTGTACAGAGGCTCAACTATGATTTTTGAAAAATTCAGATTATTTTCAGAGTTACAACCATTTGAAATAATTATCGGCGTATTTTCTTAAAATTTATCCCTTCTGTTTTCGTAAAACATGGATAAACCGACTTCCAAGTGATGCGTTTCAAAAATTCTAGTTGAGCCTCTGTACAGAGGTCTGAGCTGAATACAGGCAAAATATTAATACAATAGAAGCATTTTACAAAAAGAACATTTGGAAAAAAGGTTATTCTAAGTTAATTTTGCCAAAATATTGCTATTTAAATAATTTTTTTTTGTCATAATGTCCTTAAAACAATTTTATAGATGTATTCTAATCTAAGTGACACTAAATATCATAAATATCCATTATCACCATTATCCATTTACACGCTTTTACAAAATCACGGTTCCGAACGTAGTCGAATACCTTAAATAATTAGTTTTAATCCATTAATTTTTATTCATTATTGTTATATTATTGTATTGTTATCCAAAATAATCCTGTATATAAAATTTCAGCTCAATTGAGCGCTTTAAAATGTATTTTATTAACGATTGAAAATTCCACCAAGATAAATAAATAAATATATAGAGATTGTGAGCTAATAGTAGGAATTGTGAAAAAACCCTCTTTTATATATAAAGAGAAAATATTAATTTATTTCTCTCTCTCTCTCTCTCTCTCTCGTTCTCTAGCTCTTATTCATTTTAATGAATCAATACTATTAATAGATATGCCGTCCATCCGGTATGGTGCTTAGCGACGCTGACTACAGTACCGTAGGGCCTGGGTTCGAATCCCTGAAAAGGCATGGGTGTTGGTAAATGTGTCGTACCTTCGCGGCGTGGGGACACTCTAAATAGCCGTCGAGCCGCAATCCTCTCTTGAGGTTAGTAGAAGCGGAAGAGAGGTAGAAGGCCCATGACCACCCCCGGGGACTCTCTCAAAATTGGGAGGAAAAGAGCCAAAACGCCCTGGCAACTGCATGGTGTTCAAGGTTACGGCTGACGATAGACGTACAATCTAGCCCTTTGCCATGATGAATTTCATGGGCCTTGATCTGGCACATGTCGATCAGGTGGCATTAGTAACAACAACAATTAGTAGTTACTGAATGAAAGAATTTTGATGATTCATTTATATATATAAAATAAAGCATTCAAAACCGCTTGCGAGAAAAAGAATTCTGTGACAGGAATTATGAAATTTTAAAATAAATAATTCTAGATTAAAATTCTGTAAGCTGGAATTTATTGAATAAGACAATGATGATATTAAAAAACGCGTGGGATACAGCAGCAGAAAAGAGGTAAAATCTATTCAAATTTTAAAAAACAACAGTGTTATCAAAATTCTAAAAATCATCCAAGTTTAAAAAATATTCTTAATGTACTTTTTGAGTCAACATTTCATCAATACAGCTTCTAAAACAGTTTAATATAGTAATGTCAATTAAAGAGATAACTTTTTCATGATCACCGAATCTTTATTGCAACATCTCATCATAACAATCGAACAGACTATATTTTGAACCATAGAGAGTTGCCATTCACAAATAATGAAATAATTGTATTCACGGTTTCCACTCATAGTAAAAAGAAATAATTATATATTTTATAGCTAACGTTACCCCATCCTAAGAATTAAATAAAAATAAGAACACGTTTTCAATACTTGCCATTGTTAAAAACCAAAATCAAATTGAATGTTAATGATAAAAAACTCACATTCCAGTTCAGTTTCTTGTTTCTTATTTTTGCGGTTGTCCAAATTTCTATCTTCGTTCATTTCTGATACAGCAGATATAGAAACATATTTTGATTTTCGTATGATTCCACCAGTTTTAACAGAAAATCATTTTTGTGCAAAAAGTCACTTAATGATTTTACGTAAGTATCGGTTTTGATTACACTGAAGATCATTTATGCAAGAAAATTGTGGCTGCCGTATATTAAATTATTACTGGTCCTCTGTTGATGTGGGATATTGATTATTCAACAAAACACTTTGTTTGCTTAAGCATTGTCCATTTTTTCGTTGCTGATATTTATGAAAATTCAAACAGCAATAAATATTACCCACCAAACTCTCCAGATTGTACAGTATGGTTTCTCATGCTTTTAATCAACCTCTTAGGCCATAAGGTTCCCAAAAATTTTTGTCTCATAGACCCCTTACCACATTTTTTGGTTTGGGTAACCTTTTACCTAATATGTTTACAAATTTATAATTTTAATGTATTAATTCCTTTTTAGACCCAACTTTAAAATTTAAAATTTTCAACTAACGGATATATTTTAAAAACTGAACCTTTAAAAAAAAAAATTTTAAATTTAATTTTCCTCAAAAAATGAAACGAACAAAGTTTTAATGGGAGTGATGAATCTGATGCTTCAATAGCAAATTTTCCACATTTGGTATCAATCTTGTCAGATTTAACCCTAAATCTCCTATGTTAATAGTGACCAGTCCCCCCCCCCTTCTTTCTTTCTCTTTCTTCTGTTTTGGAGATTGGCAAACGCGCTGTGAAGCTCCTCACAAAAAAAGCAATTAAGAATGTTCTCACTATGTTCCATAATTTGGGACAAATAACAGATTTTTGTCTTTAAAGACAAAATTGTTTTTATATCCGTTTCTAAAATTTACTTTAAGATCTTCGTTAGTGCCTTTTCCGATCATTTCCTGTTCTTACTTTAAATTTTTATTTTCAATGTGACCATATGAATTGATTTTCTGCTGTGGTATTACCATAGTCAAAGCATTCTCAAACCTAGTTTTAAAATCTGAATAAAGCGCATTTAAATGCTGAAGTAAATTAAAAAATTGGAAAAAAAGGAAAAAAGGAAAAGGACAAATTGAGAAAATTCTCAACCTCCAGTGTTAAATTACTTTAGCTTAATTTTTGAAAGAAATGCTGAAATGGTCCATGATTTAATAAAATTTATGCTGTCACCTTATAACTGCAAATTAATTATATTAAATTTAGTAAATAAATCAATTAAATAGGTAAAATCTGGTTTCCATTTTATGTAATTTTCTTTTAAAATTGCAGTCACGATCTGGTTCACCGAGAGCAATTATCCTAGACCCCCCCTTTCCGCTCAACTATGATTTTTTGAAAAATTCAGATTATTTTCAGAGTTACAACCATTTGAAATAATTATCGGCGTATTTTCTTAAAATTTATCCTTCTGTTTACGTAAAAACATGGATAAACCGACTTCCAAGTTATGCGTTTCAAAATTCTAGTTGAGCTGAAATCTGGCAAAATATTAATACAACTGAAAGCACAAAAACTGACGGAAAAAGAACATTCTACGTTAGTATGACCCTTCATTTAAGCTTTTTTGTCATAATAATCATATATTTATACATGTATTCTAATCTGAAAATGACACTAAATATCCTCAAATATTACGATATCACCATTATCCATTTTACGCTTTTGCAAAATAGAGTTTCGAACTTTGTCAGTCAACTCTATAAATAATCAGTTTTAATCCATTAATTTTTTATTCATTATTGTTATATTATTGTGTTATCCAAAATAATCCTGTATATAAAAAATTTCAGCTCAATTAAGGCGCTTTAAAATGTATTTTATTAACGATTGAAAATTCCACCAAGATAAATAAATAAATATATAGAGATTGTGAGCTAATAGTAGGGTATTGAAAAACCCTCTTTTTATACATAAAGAAAATATTAATTTATTTCTCTCTCTCTCTCGTTCTCTGACTCTTATTCATTTTAATGAATCAATACTATTAATAGATATGCCGTCATCCGGTATGGTTAGCCAGCGACGCTGACTTCACAGTACCGTAGGGCCTGAGTTCCGAATCCTGAAAGGCATGGGTGTTGGTAAAATGTGTCGACCCTGCCTTCGCGGCATGGGGACACTCTAAATAACCGTCGAGCCGCAATCCTCTCTTGAGGTTAGTAGAAGCGGAAGAGGTAAAGGCCCATGACCACCAGGGACTCTCTCAAAAGGTGGGAGGAAAAAGGCCAAAAACGCCCTGGCAACTGCATGGTGTTCAAGGTTACGGCTACGACGATAGACGTACAATCTAGCCCTTTGCCATGATGAATTTCATGGGCCTTGATCTGGCATGTCGATCAGGTGGCGTAGTAACAACAACAATTAGTAGTTACTGAATGAAGAATTTTGATGATTCATTTATATATATAAAATAAAGCATTCAAAACCGCTTGCAGCTCTGTGACAGGAATTATGAAATTTTAAAATAAATAATTCTAGATTAAAATTCTGTAAGCTGGAATTTATATTAGGAATAAGACAATGATGATGATATTAAAAACGTGGGATACAGCAGCAGAAAAGAGGTAAAAATCTATTCAAATTTTAAAACAACAGTGTTATCAAAATTCTAAAATCATCTAAGTTTTAAAAATTATTCTTAATGTACTTTTTGAGTCAACATTTCATCAATACAGCTTCTAAAACAGTTTAATATAGTAATGTCAATTAAAAAAGAGATAACTTTTTCATGATCACCGAATCTTTATTGCAACATCTCATCATAACAATCTAACAGACTATATTTTGAACCATAGAGTTGCCATTCACAAAATAATAAAAAATAGTTCTATTCACTGTTGCCATTCACAAATTTGAAATAATTGTATTCACGTTTTCCACTTTCATAATTGCGTTAATCACTGGCCCATGCTCCTCCATTCCACAGTGTCCTGTAGCCCTTCCATCATAACCAAATTAGATAAAATTGCAGTCACGATCTGGTTCACCGAGAGCAATTATCCTAGACCCCCATTTCCGCCTCATGGCTCCCCAAATTATTATTTTTGCTTATGTGGACCCCTTGCAAGTCATCATAGACCCCTGGATCGATATAGACCACTTAGGGAATCGCTGTCTTATGCGAATCAGGGTTTTATCGAAGACAAGCATAACTGTTATTAAAATAAATTTGATAATAGATACTGGCATTGTGTGTAGATGTTGTTCTTCAAATAATACTGGAGTTCAAGATTGTCTTTCCCTGAATTTATTGATAACACAAGAAACCTAAATAAAACAAAAACTTAATAATCTTACGAAATTTAAATCATCAAGTTAAACTATTAGACTGAAAATATTTTAGTAAGCAATGGCACTCGTAAGACGCCGAACCCAAGATCAAGATTTTAAAAAGAAAATATCCGAGATAAAAACAACAACCCAGACCCGCTGAAGCCATGTCCAAGATTAACACATACAGCCAGGATCTGTAACATATGGTTGTCGTCGAGATAGAACCCCTGAGCGCTGTGACAGGTACGTAAGATCGGGCTTGGGGCCCAAAACCTGACGTTGCAGGGGGTTCCTATTCTTTTACGTTACGTCACTGTTTCCTGGACGTCACGTGATAATTAATTATTTTAGTTTACCTACCTAACGAGAAACTACCATTTTAACAACAACTTTGTCTCTTCAAAAGCTTCAACAGCCAATTTAACATTGTCGTTATAGAGTTTCCTACTCCTCTTAACTGGAATTTATTAGAATGTTTCTCTAACACAATTCTAGCTTTTTGACATGGGTCATTGTACTGCTGGTATATTACATTTCCAGTTGAGAAAACAGACACCATGTAAGGGCACAACTGATCTGAAATTATGTTCACATAGTCCAAAGCTTCCCTGTGCTATTCTACAATAACTGTCCCAGAGCCACCCACGAGAACGTCCCCCAAAGCATAATACCAAGAAGACGGCGCCTCAGGACACTGCTATCGAAGTGATGAAAGAGAAATCATGCCCATCCCAACCAGGCAACTCTCTTCAATTTTTCTATGATCCAGTTTCGATGTTCCCAAGCCCATTGTAAATGTATTTGACAATAACGCTCGGTCAACAGAGCCACACAAGTAGGATGTCTGCTGCGCAATCTTATACTCGAAAATATCCGCTAAGCTGTGCGTTCTGAAACATTGGCACTTAGACCTATATTGTATTGGGCAGTTAGCTGAGCTATTGACCGGAGCAGATTTTGCTTTACCATGCGAAACACTCACGGACTTTTTCTTTGGTGTCACGTGGACGTCCAACAGCTTGGTGCACTGCTGTTTCAACTGTCATTTATTTATTTTGCATAAATACTAAAAACGGCAGATCATGAAAACCCTACGGGCCATGCTGTTTCGGAGATACTCTCTCCTAGTCTCCATTACAATGTGTCATCATTCAATTTCGCTTAAATCGACCGCTTTTCCCATCACTCGCAAAAGTAAGGACAAGAATGATTCCTTATCTTCTTAATAACGTGGTCTCTATGCCTTCCAGACGAGCTCATTGAAAAGTTTGAGAATGTTCATAATGCTCGACAGTGTATATATTCATAAAGCCAGTAGCAGCCTCCGGACGGGGGTGATCACTTTTGTCCAGTGGTATGTTACGTGGCTACGAACCCATAGATCGCGGGTTCTATACTTCCGATACCCCCACTTTGGTTGAAAAGAAAAACGCAAATCTTCTGATCTGTCGTGGTGCCATCTACCCACAAACAGAGCAATCAAAAGTCGTCATACTCACTTAACGCAGTGACCAAAGTCGTCAGACCCACTTGACGCAATGATCAAAGTCATTAGACTCACTTGACTCTGCAACCAAAGTCGTCAGATTCACATGACGCAACACCTCTAATTTCCAGCAACTCACACGCTCACCATAAGAAATATCTTGTTCGTTCGTCTATCCACCGACTCACTGGTGGGGGTAGTACTGTAGCGGGGGTATCTACATAAGCCAGTAGCCCCCGGACAAGGATGATCACACTTATCTCTAGTGGTCATGTTACCCGGCTTTGGATCCATAGGTCTTGGGTTCTATACACCGGATACGCACCTCCACATGTATAACAAAGAATAAAAAAGTACTTTTTCATATTGTTGAATTTTTGTTTTTAATTTTAATTTAATATTTTTAGTTTAGTAATATTTAAGATATAAAATATGTTATAAAAGATTCTTGATATACATCATTTTAATGTTTACTTTTCTCCAACGATTTAGATAGTAATTGTAATGGTATCTATGATTTGTTTCAGCAAGTGTCCTTCTACCATGAGCATGTCTTAGTGAAAGAACCTGGAACCGACAAGGAAACACCATGGCATCACGATCAGTCCTATTATCCGATTGATGGAGAAAAGGTAAGAAATAATTGTTTTTATATGAATCATCTCAATCATAATAACTGACAAAGAGAGAGAATCACTTCGAATTTTTCATATGAAGTTTTGAACAAAAACTATTTATTGTAGAAAAGGATTCTTTGTATTCTTTCCAATGAACAGCTAACTCGGAAAACATGAGATAAATATGTAAATATCTGGAGCATGCCGGAGACAATGGGAGGGCACGCAAAACGCGTTAAGTCAGCTACCGCGGCGCATGGTAACTAAAAAAAAAGGGGGGAAGGTACCTTTCCTGACATTCTTCACAAGTGAAAATGAGATCGTACATACATAATGGCAACAAAAAATCATCAGAAGGCTAAAACACGTGGTAGAATGATCTGCAAGCTTGAAGAGGGTAGTAGTTTGACGAGTGTTGCACAAGAATTTGAAACTGACACAGTGTAGTTTTAAGAGCTTAGAAAGCCCTTCAAGTGACATACACAGCTGTAAGAAAAGTTGACGATGATCGGCCGAGGAAAACAATGGCAAAGGATGTCCAGTATATCATTCTGCAGGGGAAAAGAGACCGGAACCAGATATCGGTCAATATTGCTCAGCAGCTGCTTACAGCAAACGGACGGCAGGTATAACGGTTTACTATGACCCGATGTCTGCATAAATGTGGCTTATTTGCCCATCATCCTGAATTCTGCATACCATACCGCGTGGATGACAGTGCATACCCACCCAGGATCTCTGTTGTTTTGAGCTTCTAGAAAGTTAGAGTATCTTCAGAATAGATTGACCAGCGTGTTTCTGTGATTTAAATCCCATTGATCATGTGTGGGATACTTTGGGAAGAAGCTTGGCAGCCAGATTGCATCCTCTAAAGAACTCCGCGATAGCTGAAACAAATACCCCTTGAAGAGTGGTCACTCTTATCTCTGGAACTGCTGAATAATTTGGTATTGAGTATGAATAGATCGCGTCACGTAACCATTGCAATTAGGTGAGGCCATATCCCTTACTAAGGGACTCCGGCTTATTATTGAAATGACAACTTCTTTAGACGTGTTTTTGCTGAAAAGTGTTGTTGCTGTTGCTCATGCCACCTGTCTGACGTAGTCAGATCGAGGTCCACGAAATTCATCTTGGCAAGGGGCTAGAAGTACACCTGTCGTTGGCCTTGAGCCCCATACAGGTGACAGTACAAATTAGCTCAGCGAAATTCTCCGAAGGGACGATAGATGGTGACACCACCTATCTCCATCTTCACAATTTAGGCATGGAACTGAATGGGAGGGAAATATTCTTCAATCATCTGTACTCTTGATTCAGCCCACAAGATTTTCTGACCCACTGATTTAACGAGCACGTACTCCGTGTGTACTCGGAGGGTATTTGGTGGCATCAGGCATCGAACCCAAGCCTTCCGGTCTGGAGTCCAATGCTCTAACCACTAGGCTACCCACGGCCAAAAAAAGTTAATGTAAATGATGCGTCACGCTCGTCTGCGTTACGTTGAATTAGGTTCACTCGGCTCCAGTCGGCATCAATCGCTCTCTGGTCGGTGACGCCCGCTTAGTTTTGAACTGAAAACTTTTTAGGCACTTGGTTTTCTTAAGTAAAAATTTAATGCATAATTTTTTCTGTGAAATCTTATTTTTAAATTTTATTTCGATATTATAGTCATGTAGCCTGCTTCCACTCAACCTCAGTGAGTGAACGAGGGAAGAGGAATGCGAGAGAAAACGATTTTAAAAAAGATTATTTTTATGTAAGAAATCCGAAGAAGGATTCTGAGTATTGTTATATGAGTATTTCAAGAGTTTACTATCAAAGCTGCTTTGAATATTGTAAAATAATTAATAAAGATAAAAAGGGAGGGTTTCGTTTCTGAATGTACATATTACAACACACGCTCTCCGTCAAGAACCACAGGAATTAACGGATTATGGTGTAACGTCGTCAGTCATTCGTACACAAGAAAATTTGTTACAGCCATACTTTATTATATTTAAATAGAATTAAATAGCTTCAAAAAATATTCATTAAATAGGCCAAAGCCGGGCGGACAGTCTTTATCACTAGCAGGAACAGTCCATAGCTTTTCCGGGCTCCAGTTTACTCCATGGCTCTATCTCTCCAAGTCCCCCGCTCCGTCCAAGTCGCTCCAGGTTTTCTCTTCTCGTCCGATCGTCTCCCGTCCGTTTCTCCCTTTCTCCGTCCAAATTCACCCCTTTTAAACACCAGGGGCGGGTCCACCACGCGCCCCTCGTTCTCCTCATTGGCAGGTCAAAATAGAAAAGGGTCTGCCCTCGTCTTCCTCATTGGCAGGTCAAAGAATAGGTCTGCCCCGGGCCACCTGCGTCCCTCAATTTCGCGGAAAACACGAACACATTTCACCATCCGTCTCGAATCCAAGGGCGCCATAACTCACATCTATTCATCTCACACCTGGGCTTCACAACCCCACTCTCAATGCATCAACTTCTATTCAAAACTTTCATAAAGGAATGCCTATCGACATCGACATTCCTTAGCCATTGTATATTCAGACCAGATGCTGCGCTGGTCGAGGCCAGTTAACAAACAATGACCCCATGGCCACCTGCACCTGTCATCCAACATCTGTTTGGTGATGGATGGATGGGGTGATTTCAGATGAATTGGCAGGTGGGGTTCACATCAGTGAAGACGTCACAACATTCCTTCCCCTGAAAAGGTCCATTTCACTGGACTGCTCTGGCCTCCGAGCTAGTTCAGTTCTTAATATTTCACACCGAAAGTTGTCTTATCAATGAGACTGACCAGGACGTAATCCAAGTAAAAATACAATCAAAAGTAAAATAAATAAATAAATCAAATTCACATAAAACATTCATACAACTAAAACTTAAATCCCAAATCTTGGATTCTTTCCTTTTTCTGTAAGTTACATCACACCTTACATTTTCAAGGGTTTCAAAGAAGTTAAAATCAAATCATAATATTTCACTAATTCCAATACATTAAATCGCTCAATCAGTGTGTTAAACATCTGTAGTATTCACATACTAAGAGACACAAAAGATTTTCAATAACACATCATATCCTTCCACCTTACACACACACAAACACTCATACTCCTACAGATATTAATTCACACCTAGCACAAATCCAAAGAATTGCTTATTCCCATCTACTTATTCCAACGATATCAAATAAACAAAATAAACACCTATAAATTCCAAGCTTTACAAACAACATTACAACATTTTTTTTTTAAATTAAGAAGTTTAAATCAAGACCTTCTAAATTAAGTTAAATTTTGGCTTTCGGTAGGCATTCTCACAACCATTATGGCAAGTTATTCACAATTCATGGTATTGTCTTCCATTACGTTAGATATTGAGGAAAATTAGACACTTTAATTGGGAATATAATTAACATACTTCATTAGCTCATGCAATGAATTTACTAAGTCTATTATGTGCATGGAACAAATTTTCCGACGGCTCTAATTTTCCTTTGGTCGATCTGACTTCCGACCCAATCCTACTCAACCATTTTAATACAAGGTCAATCTGCTTTACACGATTTTTCCAAATCTGCATCAGAATGTCTATATCGACCATTCGTGATACATCAATCTGCTCTAACCACCCCATAACCAGCGTCGTTAAATTACATCCATAAGAAGAAGCGCGTACAAACTTAAACCTCACTTTCTTAATAATGTACATGCCAAATGGCATAACGCATGCGGCATATTTCGGATAACTCATCATGAGAGAACGACAGCACCACTTCCACAAATCCAGTACAGTGACCCACGATACCCCTCGCTATTCTTTTTCTACACCAAACCTTCCATTTTTAATAAAAGATAAATTTCGGCTCTCGCGTCGCCTGGTTCAAATTCTAAACTTATTACATTTAATACGTGGATAAAGAATTTACCGGCTCACTCTTCTAACAAACAACGGGCAGAGTACGGTTCGACTGCCCCATCCGTTTACATCTAAATCGAAAGATACTCTGTACAACTCTTCTCGTAGCAATTAATTAACATCTAGGGATGTACAACAAGTTTTATTTTTCTTAAACTTTTCCCGTATTATTTAAACTACTATCCTTCTGCCTTAAAGAAATCATCCCAGGATATGAAAGAAACCTTTCTTTCTTTTTAGTGTTAATCATTCTTAAATAGTTACTTCGATCAGGCGGTAATTTAAAATACAGTTGACTTTCCCTTAAAACACCCTGAAAGTTAAAAATCCATAAATAGCTTTTACCGAATAGAGGGAATTTCGGAATCTTTCCCTATTCCTTCGAGGCTATTTTTTCCTAACCAAATTTGCCAAATTCGGCTTCTTACGGTACAGTTTTATTAAATTGAGACGATAAATGATACTGCGATCTCTTTTCTCGGGTAAATCTATCTCGAACTTAAATTCTGAACTAAAGCTAGACCTATTATCCGTCTCTAAACTGTTCCTATCAAACTCTTTTGGTTTTGAGAGAGGCAAACGCATCGTTAACTCTTCTCAAACCTCCCACATCAACTTTTACACGTGTTTTCTTTTCCTTTATTTAACTTCCCTGCTATCTCAGCCATTATATGATTCCGAATATCTTCATGATTCACTGTTAACTGCTGCTCACCACCCATTAACGTCATACTGGTATCTTCTTTCTCGCATTCCCTATCACAACTCAAAATTTCGGGGTTCACTATCCCCTTTCTTCTATCAATTCTAAAGAATCAGCTCTATTTCATTAGAATTTATTACCCTTTGCACACACAAAGTGATTGATTTGCTACTTTTTTCCACCTGGAAAGGACCCACTTCCCATACACAATGACCAATTCTATCCACATTGATTTCTTTCCCTTTTTCAACCATAAACTTGCTACTCTTTTCTGTTCCTATCCCTCTTACTTCAGAAGGGGAAAACGTTCGTCCTTCTCACTGGGGGGAACAATTCTCCTTTTCAAAATCACCAGACATGGCGTTCTCCACGCTTTTATTAACTACCAGCGGAATTAATTAAGGCCTACACTTATTAACCGGTTCACTAACTTCTGCGGTACGTTTTTCCTGACACACAATAAACATTTGCGAGATTGTTAATCCTATTCCTGACTTCAATTCATTTTCGTTTAACTTATTTCTGTGTTGAGCTCTTGGTCATTGTGTAACTCAAATTCCCTAGCTAGTCTACGCTTCTCAAATTCCTCAATTTCCCGTCTTTCGTTGTTCGTTTCCTCAATTTCCTGTCTTACGTTCTTCACGCGTTCCCTCCATTTCACTTTTCATCCAAAAATACCCTCTAACAAATATTTAGCTGCTTCATCAGTATAGTATTTACTTTGACAAATTCTCTTATAATTTCCATCTAGTTAAAGTAATATCAACTTCTACCCAAATTCTTTCACCCAACTTCTATCATTACGTCTTTTTCCTTCTCTTAACAGAAACGCCATGATGCACTAATACACACACAAAACCAAATCTAAACTTAATCGTTACAAAAATTATACACAGACTCAAGGAAGTAAAACTAACCATCCATAATTTCTGGTTGTACTATATTTTACAAATGCGCGCAAATCTAAAACCAACACAATAACCTGCTCAACCTTGTACCTACACAACAAGTATAACTACACTGTATACTAGCTTTCACAAATCTATAACCTGTACCCTACACAATCTGTACCAACACAGCTAGTATAACTACTGTATACTAAATTTCACAAATCTAAAACCACAACAATATCCTACACAATATTGTACCAACCCAACAAGTATAACTACTATATACTAACTTTCTCAACTCCAACAAAAATACCAATATCGCACATTTATACACTTCATACAAAACTCATAAATCTTTCTAGTCTCTTATTGTTTACTAAATTTACCTAGTCTTTATATTCCTTATCTCAACATTTTACATACAAAAAACAATACTCAGTTGCTGTCCCGAAAATAATCTCAAAGAAAAGACTCACCTTAAAATTTGTAGACGTAGACATAGGAACACTCAGGAACTCTCTTCACACACAAAACACTTCATAAAAAACCGCACTCATCACAAACAGACAGGAACTCGTGACTTCTTAACACTGGGAACTCTTGAAAACGTCCCTCAAAACACACGGAAAAACAGTTCCTCTTAAATCTCGTTTGATTCATCAGGCAGGAACAGGAGACACTTCTATCCGGCTCTTCTCACAGCTGGGGACTCAGGGAAAACATGTACATATGGCACAGAAACCTCTCGAAGTCGGCGCTCCCAAAGGTAGGCGGGCATTGGAAATTCATCACATCACATTCGCGCACGGCTGGCCGTTTTTCACTCTTTTCCATAAAACTATGGATTCGGGCATCTATTCACTTAAATGCCGGATCAACACCGCTGCCATCATTTTAATATATATATATATATATAGCTGTAACGTCGTCAGTCATTCGTACACAAGAAAATTTGTTACAGCCATACTTACTTTATTATATTTAAATAGAATTAAATAACTTCAAAAAAATATTCATTAAATAGGTAAAAAGCCGGGCGGACAGTCTTTATCACTAGCAGAACAGTCCATAGCTTTTCCGGGCTCCAGTTTACTCCATGGCTCTATCTCTCCAAGTCCCCGCTCCGTCCAAGTCGCTCAGGTTTTCTCTTCTCGTCCGATCGTCTCCTCTTCGTCCGTTTCTCCCCTTTCTCCGTCAAATTCACCCCTTTGCAAGCACCAGGGGCGGGTCACCACGCGCACCCCTCATTTCATCCATTTAAAGGCAGGTCAAAATAGAAAAGGGTCTGCCCTCGTCTTCTTCCTCATTGGCAGGTCAAAGAATAGGTCTGCCTAGCCCCGGGCCACCTGCGTCCCTCAATTTCGCCGGAAAACACGAACACATTCACCATCCGTCTCGAATCCAAGGCACCACTCCCCTCTATTCATCTCACACCTGGGCTTCACAACCCCACTTTCTCAATGCATCAACTTCTATTCAAACTTTCATAAAGGAATGCCTATCGACATCGACATTCATAGCCGTCCCATATTCCAGACCAGATGCCGCGCTTCTGGTCGAGGCCAGTTAACAAACAATGACCCCATGGCCACCACCTGTCATCCAACATCTGTTTGGTGATGGATGGATAGGAGGTGATTTCAGATGAATTGGCAGAATTGGGGTTACTACATCAATGAAGACGTCACAGTAGTAGAAGTGAGAATGAGATTTTTCCATTGAACATTGTTTATGTTCAATAATGTTTAAAAATGCTACAAATGTTGAACTTGCTATCCCTTTTAGAAGAAATAGGTGAAAGAGTAAGATGAAGCTTTTAAAATCGTCGAACTAAAAGAAGTTCTTTTGAAATCTTCAAAATGTATAAAGGATAAGGAATTTTCTAGGATTTTTCCTTGCGACCACAGTTGCGCAACGTAAGAACGAAGATGCGTTGCAAAGTAACCTAAGCCACGCCTCTTCGTTGTACTTCGCTTGCAACAACAAACTAAATGTATAAGTTCCACGAATTATGATTCTGAAAGTATTCCTTCACAATAAACTACTTAAAGCTGCAAAAATAATTTGCTTCATTCTTAGAATATAATTAGTTCACAAATATGATGTATGTAGTATATTTTGTTAATAACATTATTTCCTCAGTATACAGACATAATAATAAATAATTTATATGACAATATTAATATCATCTTGTTTTTTACTCACCGAACTAGTTCGTCGTATAACATAAATGCAATTATTTGTATTTATATATTCAAATTGGAAAATTAGAAGCTTTCACTTCTATTGTACGGCCATAAGCTCACACACTTTTTTTTATTAATTTTAAAGAGACCAACCATCCTCCTTTTATAGGTTCTGTCCTTCCTTGGAAAGTGTCCTCCTACTTTTGTCCTCCCTTTAAATATTTTAAAACCGATCTGTTAATCACTGTATTCAGAAATGAACCAAACATGTTTCCAACATGTCGACGACTGGTCTGAAACAAATATCACAGAAAATAACAGTTTTCAAAGGTGTTTTTTGACATCATCGCAAATAAAATGGGAAAATAAAGAAAATTGTTTTGAGTTTTTTATCAAAAGAGAGAAATGCCTGATATTAAAATAGATAACAATTGTCTGTTTGAAGAAGAAAGAAGACTGAATGCAAATTTAAATTCTAATAAGTTAGAACAACTGGAAAATCAACATGCTGAAGTTGATAAAAGACGGGTGAAAATACTTAAAGTATTTCAAAAATGAATACATTTCATATGAAAATTTAGTTATTCTTGTTGAATTTACATTGTGCTGCCCTGGAACTAATGCAGCAGTTGAAAGAGTTTTTACAGTTGGTAATGATTTTTGGACAAGTGAGAAATCAAGATTGAATGTTAATATATTAGCTACAGTGCTTACCGCGTAAATTTATTTTAGTAAGAAGGATAATTTTTGCTCCAAAATTTCCAATATATTAGCAAATGATATGTCGACAAAAAAAAAAAAATCATCAAATGGAAAAATACTTGTTTAGGCAAATAATTAAAAGGAATGGGAATGTAAGTGTGATTAGCGTATTTTTGTTTAAATTAATAAAATGTTTCATACATTTACATTGTAATTTTTTCTTAAATTTTTCGTCCTCCTTTTCATTGTAAGAAAACTGGTCACTTTATTAATTTAGAAAGATAAATAAAAAGATAAAATTTTAAAGGAATGGAAGTAAAACACATACAAAAAAATAAAATTAAATAAAAAAAATTGTGCTAAGCTATGATTTGCAAAGAACAGTTTTAGGCAATTATAACGGGCATTTTTTAAAAATTATAATAATACTTTTATTAGTTACTGTACTACTTCTATATATACTTCTTCCATCCAAAGCTGCCTTAGTTCGAAACATCTTGATCTGTTTATTTCTTACTACCACTAATATATAATACGAGTAATAATAACAATAACAACGAAACTTACGCCTTGGCCACGTATTTCTTTTGAATGGATTCTATTTTATTTCAACGAATTTCTTTCGATTGCTTACGTTCTTCAAAAATCAATTTCTTACTAGGCACATTCATCGCAACATAAATTATTTGAAAAACATCGTTTATTATAAAAACATTACTTCAACAAGATGCAAATAAAAAACTACTAAACTCCAAGACAAAACGCCAACTGAAGAATTATTATTTTTTAAAACCTTATTTACAAATCAATGGCGGAAAACAGTTAACACAGTTGGATAATAATAGCAAAAGATTTACTGAAGCGAATATAATGCAATTATATTTAATAGCCAAACGATTTATAATAAAATGTAAAATTAATCCGTCAAGAGATCTTTTACCTTCTGCTATAATCTGAAAAGAAATCCAAGCACAAGAGTTTATATATTACTTTTATCCATTGCTCTCTATTAAAAAAAATAATTCTGGTAGAACTATATTCGAACAAAATAATCGCTTAAACTATATGAATGCTGCATTGTTATTGTTTTAAAGTATTTGTATATAACAAGAATATAAATATTGGGGATAAAAGCATCAAGCAGAGAAATTTTTTTTAAATTTTTTTTTTGAATTAGATAAAAATTGAGATTATTTTCTTTATACATGGAGCATCTATCATATTTATCATTACTTTATTCCATATTTCATTTTTATTTTTTTGCTAAGAAAAACAGGAGAATATTTGAAGCTTTGGAAATTAGATGTTTTGAAATATTTCATAACGTTTGATTTCATATAGAAAAATATTCACACATTTACGAATACACTGCCAGCCTATTTTACCACAGAGCGAACTACTACTTCAATAAATTTAGAGTAATTTCTTACATATATTGAGACAAAAAAATTTGTATGGTCCAGAATTATTTTTACGCCATTTAAGATTTGTCTGGTAATAAACTTTGTGTTTTAATAGTGAAGAATTTCGAAGCAGAATTGTTCCTCGTATCTTTTTGAATGAAAATTACTCTGCCAAGACAAAAAAAAATTTTTTTTTAAAGAAACAAATTTAGAATATTTTATCTTAATTATCACTAAGCAAATTTCCTCCTAAAAAGGTCGTTATATTAGTTTTAGAATGAATTCTTTGTCACATTTATGTTAATAAAATTACTCCAAAATATTTATAAATGAAAAAGGGAAAAGCATCAACATAAAAACATTATTTTTCCATGCAATAAGAAACTGTCTTCTTGTTATTTTAGTTTAACAGATATTATTTTCGAAATTTATAATAACCATTATACGAAACCTTTCTCATCTCATAACCCTTTCAACATCTGTTATTTTTTAATGAAAGCAATAGAATCAAACCTAGTAGTGACATGATTGTTTCAGGGCACACATTCCTTCACCGCGAATTAAAAAAAAGTTGGGGAGACATCTTTTCCTTAAAAAAAAAGAATTTATTTTCTCTCTTGTCCAGACGATGTTTTGTACCATGCTATTCTCACAAGATTTAATTCTTTGTAGCTTCACATATATCGTCGGCCAAATTATCAGACTGCGTAACTCCACCGATGTAACTGATTTGATATAGGAGTGCAACGCGCCAAGCTCTTTTTGGCTGATTCATTTCCCATCCTTTTGTTTTGTCTACGCCATGCCTCCGATGCGCTCCGTTTTTAATTCGATCAGTGTAATCACTACTTTTTTTTTTTTTTATTTCATAATTAAACTAGATTTTTTGAAGAAGGGAGGGGTGGTAGATTTTAACATAAAAATAAATACACATCAGAAAGTAATATTAATGTATTACACTTCAGATATAAATTATTTACACTATTTTAAGCGTTCATTACATAAAATTTGGCAAAGCAATGTGTTACTTTTGCTGAAAGCAGAATCCCACGGAAAAAATAACACTAATATATACGTTATCCGTATGGCAACCACATTATCGCACGATAAAAATATCAAAGTAAACCATATTGTAATATTATCGCCTATCTTGGCAAACATAAACAACAACTTGGCGCCCAGCCCTACTGTATCAAATAAGCATCCCAGATGGAGTTACGCAGTCTGATAATTAGAACGACGACATGTTACATAGCACAAAGAACTGACATTTCATCCATCACAAGAGAAAAAAAATTTCCGAAAACCTTTGAAAACGGTTGGTTTTCTTGACTAAAATCCTTTATTTCCGTTGTTTTAATTTTGATAATTCCCCCTTTGATTAAAACCCAAACCAATTCCCCTTTTCCTTTTTACTTTAAAATTCGGGTTATCATTCCCATTTAAATTGAAAACAGGAATCCAAAATTTCCCTTTTCTCCTTCGTTTTAAAAATTAAAATTTTATCCCGGGTTATCTTAAAAATTTAAAAATGTGCCAAAAGGGTTAACCCTTTCCCCAAATAATTTCCACGGCCTTCTTCTTTCGTGTTATCCTCCTACAAATTGAATAAGCCAAATTTGATTTTTAAAAAAAAAGAACGGGGAAAGCCCGCATCAGGAAACTTTTCCGACGTTCCTTTCGGTTAGCCCTAAAATTAAATTGGGGAATATTTAAAAATAATAATTTAATTTATAAAATAATAAAACTGAAACCACCGAAGAAAAAACCGCAAAGTGTGGAAAATGAAGGGAATAAAATTTATTTAAAAAAATCAAGAAAACTGAATCAATCGTGGTTCCCAGTCGCACACACAGGAATCTTTCAAGGGGGGGCCCGAGGTTGAAAGTTCACCGTTCTTGTATCATGCTATTTTTGATTTTGTCGATTTTCAAGAACCAAACACAGTAAAAATCTAATTACTGAATAAATAATTAGCATTAATTAATAAAATTAATCATTAATAACAAATATTTAATTAAATTTTATGTATTATATACTTATAACCAATCGGAAAAATCAGGGTTTTTGGGGGCCCGGACCCCAGGACCCCCTTGTGCGCCACTGGTTGTTCCGTATCTTGTTGTTCCTTCTATAGAATCAGTATTCAGTGTCCGTTTCAAGAATTCAATGAGTGGCTTTGCTTCTTCTGAAGCGAAATTAACATTAAAGTCTCAAGATAATCGGCTTTTAATTATCATCGGATCCAATGATTGTTGCAGCCTCTGGTGTGTACAGCAATAAAACTTTATGGATGAAGGTGATAAACGCTGCAACAGAACTAACTACCTGGAGATATATAGATTTTCGACAGGACTTGCTGCTAGTTTTCCTTTTTCTTTCTTTCACGAAACTCTTTTCCTCTTTTTGCATTTGTTCTAGGCATTCTGACTCGAATTAATTATAATTCAACGGAAATGAAAATTAATAATATAAACTTATATAATGCATCACTTACAGAAATCACTGTGTTTGTTTACAAGACGCTATCCTTAGTGAACGTTAGTGACATATACCCCTTTAGGATCCGAATTATTTTTATCTTTAAATATTAAATTCTTCTGGTTATTAATACTATACTGACCCCTATGACACTGGGAAAAATAGTAAAAAAATTCCCTGGAACGTAGACTGCACCCGCACGATCGTGCGGGTTGGGCGATATCTGTGAAGCAGGTCACTTATGAAATTTTACGAGTTATACATTTTTAGCTCAAAGGTGATAGAAGGAGCAATCTTAATTCAACTAAAATTGTTACAAATGAGGAAATTATTAATGTATAAGTAACTCTTTTATTAATTCATTATTTATTTACTGTAAAAATCTTTTGTTTTGTTTTTGACAAGTATAAATAACCATTGCATTTTTCACATGTTTTCGAACTGCTTTCGTAGTTTTCAAATCTGCACTTGTGCATGGCCTTGAAATGTCATCAACACATCGAAAATGGCTATACATGTCAAGCCTTTTATCCTTTAATGGCCAGGATAAAAGCCATGACATGTATAGTAGATGGATTATGACGATTCGATCTTTTTGCGAGTGGAATTGCAACACTCTATTATCTTCATAATCAGTTAAAATACTTTTGTTTGTAGGTGGAGAGGATGATAACGCTTCAACTATCTCTAACTTAAATCTTAAACAACCCATTTTGATTTTTAGAGGAATTTTTTTAGATATTGCATCGTGTTTGCACGGAAACCAAGAATTTGAAACTGCTAAATCAATGTAATAACTTTTATATAGTAAAGAATGATCCAAAATTGCTTTCTATTTCAAATATTCCTATATTTTTCTTCGTCGCTCTCATCTGAACTTATTCTCCTTCCAGTACACGCGATTCATATGTTTTGTCCGCAGCATTGTTATCATCTGAAAGATCACTAAGTTCTGATGTAAGTTTAATCTGATTTACCGATCAGGAGAATTCTTCTCCTTTTTAGACACTTGAAAAAGTTTTTAAAAGTTAGCACAGTATTCTATGAAAAATAGTAAAATGTATCACACAGAAAAGTTTATTACTTGAAAAAAAAATAATAAAATATATTTAAACCACACCATACTAACTCCCACTTGAAAACCCAGATATTTTTGGGGGGAGAGAGAGATATGAAAGCAGATATCTGTGGAGAGGATAAAAATGCCATACTCCTCAACAAATGTATGAAAAAGAAAATTAATTGCAAAGAGAGAGAGAGAGAGAAAGAAAAAAAACGGACTCACACACATCCAAGACGACCCCCAAGAAAAATTTGGTATTAATTATATAACTATATATATATATATATCATTTTTATGTAGACTTTCATCAAAATTATTGAAACAGAAAAGAAAATTCGCATGGTAAATACTTATCTTTACAGCTGCAGTGACTCAAGTAACGCCCAACCCGCGCAATCGAACAGATAACGAAATCCCGAGACCTAGAAGCCACATTAATAGAGTATAATTAATATTTTTTCTATTTTATAATTATTTAAACATTAATACATAAATTTGTATCCAACCAATGAGAAATATATTGATTATTACCTTTTTACGACAGATAAAAAGATGACGTATTTTCGTTGTATTTGAAAACAAAGCTAGATTTGCCAGCTGAAAGTATAACATGGAACACAATCATCCTATGTTGATAAAAAGTAACACTTAACACTTTCTTCAAACCGGCTCAATCGTTACATTCGCGATTTTCTTACATACGACTATTCCAGAAGCAAAAACGTATGAGAATATCTAACCCGCACGATCCTGCGGGTTGGGTCTTAAAGGGATACAGAATGCCTCAGACACTCCCGTAACGGGAAGAGCCATATAATGGTAATATTTTGGGTGCGTTTATTCGTTGAAAACGGCACGTTTATTATATAAAAACTACGAAAATACGCCATGCGGGTTCGTTACGAGTAGCAAGGGTACCCTTTTTATGTCTCCAATACCTAAGCGCCTTTCGTCTGAAGCAGCAAGAGGCCCCACTCCATACCTCTGATGCAATACCCCCTTGGCAATCGTCCAACATTTTCACGGATATGACGCAAGTCTCGTTGGTGTCCCCCGCTCTCTTACTTTCGTTCGCTTTTTCACCCTAACGCAAAACTGGACAAAGTTCCCATTCACCCTCGCGCCTAAAGAAGTTTCACTTCAAAAACACACACACATACACTTGAAAAAAACGAAAGACCCAATAACAATTGCAATACTTGCTTCTGTTTATAAAATAGATGCAAAATTTTGATTATTTTTTCTCAACACAAGAAAAGAATATATTGTTTTTGAGCATGCGCTAACAAAATTATCACGTTTTTCATTGCGCGAGAACGGTTCTCCTCTATTGGCTGCATGTCGCAGCACTTGGCGACATTTTTCGATTTGATGAATAGGGTTGGTAGTATAACATGTAAGCACCACATCACGTTTTGACATTAACTTCGTCCGTTTTATTTAAAATAAGAGTTTAAAGGTTCACAAAATTAATTTCCGTATCCACCTGTTAAGATCGTAAAAGAAATAATTCATTTGGATCGATTGATTATTTATTAATGTTGTGAAGTTTGTTGGTGAAGTTTGAGACACCGAATGATCCCCCATTATTGTAAAATCACAATCACTTTATTTTATCTATCAATTACTATAAAAAATGTCATAAATCGAGGTAGCAATCACTATCATAAATTTTCGGAGGCAAATAATTATGTCACTAATCTGCTTGTGATTTGATGTAATTGCACTAGACAGATCTCGTCCGTTTATAACTGGATATACCGGACTAAGTTTCTTTTCAAGAACTCCAAAGACTTTAGAAAGTAACTTTACTAATTTAATTTTAAAAACAGCCTAACTCCTACACTCATTTCGCGATTTAAATAGCCCTTAAATTTACATAAATCAGTGTTTTATCCACAGGAAGAGATTTTATAAATACAGTGAAAATCGCTCAACCTAAACTGAAGGGACTGAAATACTTTTTCGTGTTAAAGGATACTGCAAAAAACCCCCATATATTAACAAAATTAATTTTATTAGAGTTTATTTTATTTATATTGATATGTATATATGCATGCATTTTATAAAAGCCAATGAAGCGAAAACATTCTCAAGAACTTAAAGAAATTTAATACATAATTTTCAAATTTTTTGAAAAACAAAGCATTTATCGAATTTTTGAAAAATAATCTGATATCTTCATTTGCATTGTTTTTTTAGCATCAAATTGTCAACAGATTGTTCGATGTCGTCCATTTTGTTATTCATTTCACCATTAGAATGCTCGTCTAAATAACTGCTCATACTTTTCATAATGTTCTTCATTTCGGATGACGTGGGAACAGGAGCTGCATTATTCGTTTCATTTTCATTGTGGAATATGTAACAATATTTTTTGAGATCTTTTAGCAAACTCCAAAATGTCTTTGTCTGCCATAATTATAACTGAACACTCGTTATCATTATCTACTGTGCAATGAATTCTCCCCCGATAATACAATAGGACAGTCCAATTTGCCTGGTGTTTCCCCGTATTTTGTTCATTCCTAGAAGAGAAATCTTTTCGTGTTAAGCGATTTTGTTTAGAGTTAAGAGAAAATAATGCATGAAAATGCATAGTGGTTTGTGTGTCAGGACCGTTGTATTATTTCGTGTTAGCCGATATTTCGTCTTAAGCGTTTTCTCGCGTTAAACGTAGTTCACTGTATCCAACCGTTAAGAAATTATTTTCCCCAAAGGATTAATGAAAAGTGCGAAAAGAAACCATAATGACGAAGCAGGAAGAGGGTTATTGTTTGAGTACCTCGTACTTTTGAAACATGGTCAAGTGTTTAGAACAGCGTTTCTCAAACTGTGCGGCGCGCTCCCCTAGGGAGGGAGTCGTGATAACTCTATGAGCTGGGTGCGAGCATATAGAAAAGTCGAAAAAACAAAAGATTATTTTAAAAAATTATTCATTTACAGAGAGTAAGCAAACAATATATATTCTGACATAATACAAAATAAAATACACATTTGCACTGACATAATACAGTTATAAATGATGTATCAATAAATGCTGAGCACAATGTATTTTACAATTAATTTAAGGTATCCGACTACGTTCGGAACCATGATTTTGCAAAAGAGTGTAATTCGATGTATTTATGATATTTAGTGTCACTTAGATTAGAAAATGTATCTAAAATTGTTTTAAGAATAGTATTACAATAAAAAAATTATTTAAGTACAATATTTTGACAAAAAATGAACATAGAATGACCCATTTTCAAAATATTCTTCTTTTGTGAAAAATGCTTCTATTATATAATAATATTTTTTGACTGTGTATAGCTCAGACCTCTTTACAGAGGCTCAACTAGAGTTTTTTTGAAATATATAACTTATAAGTGGGTTTATCCATATTTTACGACAACAGAGGGGAGCAATTTTGAGAAAAAAACGCCGATAATTATTTCAATGGGTGGTAACTCTGAAAACAATGTGAATTTTTCAAAAGTCCTAGTTAAGACTCTCTGGAGAAGTGTTTACTTTATATAAGCGCGCGCGCGAAATATTATTATTTTAAAAGCATTTTTTATAAAAGGAGAACATTTCGAAAAAATAATATTCTAAGTTATTTTTTTTTGCCGAAATATTGTATTTAAGTAATTGTTTTTTTTGTCAAAATGTCCTTAAAACAATTTTATACATGTATTCTATCTAAGCGACACTAAATATCATGAAAATCATCCATTTATGCGCTTTTTTAAAATCACGGTTCCGAACGTAGTCGGATACCTTAACATTACTACAGTTAAGAAAAAGTTTAATAATTAGCAGTGATCCTATGGGCTTGCCATTTATAAAATTATATACAAAAATTAACACTTATCTTGATAACTTGTATGTTTTATAATTAATCCCTTCACTGCCGATTAAAAGTTACGCGGTTTGCTTCCCAGTGCCAACGTTTCTATGCAGGCGCGTGTATGTGATGTATTGAGGGATGGGAGAAAAAAGGAATAAATAAGCAAATCCTTTGAAGTAAGTAAATCCATCGCCAACACTGTCAAGCTCTTTTTATTGCATTCCAAAACCTTCGGAATAATTTTATGGAAAAAAGTGCATATAAAAGATCGTACTTCGAAAAGACGTATATATACGTCCGGGGGGATTAAAGCTTTGACTGAGCAAAACATTAATATACGTTGGTGACGCTTATAAGGTTAAAGTCGTATTGTAGCTTTTGGTTCAAAGTTTATGATTAAATTTAAGGAGTTCGACTATGTTCGAGTGTTTTAAAGCATGTAAATGGAAAATTTATGATTTTGTGCCCTTTAGATTAGAATACATGTATAAATTTTGGGAATTATTGACAAAAAATTTTTTAAAAATATAAATTTTGGAAAAAATAATTAAGAATAACCTTTTTCCAAATGTTCTCCTTTTTAAAAAGTTTCTATTGTATTAATATTTTGCCTGTATTCAGCTCAGACCTCTGTACAGAGGCTGAAGTAGAATTTTTGAAACTCATAACTTGGAAGTCGGTTTATCCATGTTTTATGGAAACAGAAGGGAGAAATTTTAAGAAAATACGCCGATAATTATTTCAAATGGTTGTAACTCTGAAAATAATCTGAATTTTTCAAAAATCATAGTTGAGCCTCTGTACAGAGGTCTGAGCTATATACAGGCAAAAAAATTAATGCAATAGAAGCATTTTTTTCAAAAGGAGAACATTTGGAAAAAGGTATTCTAAGTTAATTTTGCCAAAATATTTGTATGTAAATAATTTTTTGTCATAATGTCCTTAAAACAATTTTATAGATGTATTCTAATCTAAGTGACACTAAATATCATGAAAATTATACATTTATGCACTTTTTAAAATCATGGTTCCGAACGTAGTCGGATACCTTAAATACATTGTTATCGTTGAGGGGAGACGAAAACTATTATTGAATATTGGGTCGAGAACATTGAAAGTTTGAGAAGCACTTGTTTAGAAGCCACCTGAGCTGCGTGGTATCCTGTTCATGTGAAACTTTCACACCACTCCAAAGTGATGAGTTAGCGATCGGATAGATTTAACGTATTCTACAACATGGAAGGTTTTAAGTGGCGTATTTGTAAGGACTCTAATTGAAACTACGCTGACCATGACTCGCGACTATGGTCACTGCTGCCACGGTCGCATAATTTATCTAGCAGTAGCATAAATCACTGTAGGCAAGGTGGATTCGAAATTCCAGTACCTAGAAAATATTACCTCAAGTTTTGTATCATAGATCAGGTAAAAGTATTCCCCCTCGCGTCTCATGTTTATTCATATCTTGTGAAGCAATCTTTCTTTGGGAAGAGTAATTATAGCGCTCTTTTATTTCTCCCAAACGAAATTTTTTTCTAATTTTCTTTACTTGCTTTTACCAGTTAACACGCACATAATACAAAATAGGACAACACTGGAAGCATTTAGATAATGTAAGAGAAGTGTTCTGTTCATAAGTTTTCTTCCCTGAACACATCGAGCCCAAATGGTTGCCATGGTAACTTATCATAAAATGCGCAATTTGAATGAACGTCACATACGAAAGTCATACAATAACGTTTGAGTACTTTATCAGTTACAGGGACCATGAAGGTGGTGATGTTTTGAAATATCGTCAATTTGTTTATCGCGGTACATTTGAATTTAGTATCATTTTCGTTCTGTTATTGAAGTTAAGGTATTGGTTAGAGCAGAGGTCGGCAACCTATGACAAGCGTGCCACATGTGGTACACTCTGCACTACTCTACAAATTTGTCAATTTTTGATTGATTGGAGGTTAATAAATTTGTAATAGACCTTCTCGAGTTCTATAAGGTAATTAATGCATTTTAAGGACATTTTTTAATTTAAAGAATTTAAGGGGTATCCAAGCCCCGGAACCGTGTTTTTTAAAAGGGCATAAAGGGAAAATTTTTATTATATTTGTGTCATTTGATTAGAATACTTTAAAAATTTTTTTAAAGGGAAATTTTTTTTGAAAAAAATTATTTAAATACAATATTTCGGCAAAAATGAACTTAGAATAACCTTTTTAAAAATGTTTTTTTTTTGTGAAAAATGTTAATTTAAAAATTTTTTGCCGTATCTAGTGATTTCGTACAGGGGTTCAACTATATTTTGAAAATTTCACATTATTTTCAGAGTTAAACCATTTAAATAATTATCGGCGTTTTTTCAAAATTTTTCCCCCCTTGTTGTCGTAAAACATGGAAAACCAATTCTAAGTTATATATTTCAAAAAATTATAGTTGAGCCTCTGTACAGAGGTCTGAGCTGTATACTGGCAAAATATTATTATAATAAAGTTTTTTTTTCCAAAAGAGAATATTTTGAAATGGGTTATTCTATGCTCATTTTTGTCAAAATTTGTATTTAAATAATTTTTTTTTGTAATACTCTTCTTAAAACAATTTTTTATACATTTTTCTAATCTAAGGACACTAAATATCATAAATATTATCCATTTATACGCTTTAAAATCACGGGTTTCCCAACATCGGGAACCAAAATTTTAAACCATTATTTATAACTAGAAATTCTAAACATATTTTTCCACATGCGCCCTTAAATTTATTTTCTCATAAAATGGAATTTGATTTTAGTTTTTTTTTGAAAAATGCTTTGCTTCAAAATGCTTTCCCTTTTTTAATGCATCCGAAATCCCTTCGAACGTATTTTTTCGTGTATTTTCTTAAATTTTTCTAGCCATTCATTGCTACCTAGAAATTGGTCATATAGCGATGCCTTCGCAAATTGAAGAGGTTTCTCTAATAAGAAAGGACTAGAGATCGGAACATTTTTCTCTCGCATTGTGTGTATCCATTTCAAAATTGTCTGGTTGACATCTTCCTAGGCACATGTTCTTAAACGTTTTGAACAAGAATTCGATGAATCATAATTTTGTAGCTTTTCTCGGTTTTTTTTACATTAGTTGATAAGTTGTTTGGAGGAATATCAAATTTTAAGCAGTATCCTTTTTCTTGACGCCTTTATCCACTTCCTGAAGAATTAAATTTTTTTCATTGATGCTCAAGCACTTACGTTTTGACAGTTTCGAGCCACAAGAAATGAAGTTACCAATACGACTGATTAACACTACAAATTAATGGAGACTAGTTCAAGGACACGAGACAACTCCACTAAGGTTGAAAGAGAATATCGAAGATGTTTCTAATGAGATGGACAATGGAGGTTAAAGGTTGCACTTCTTGGATGAAACGCCCCGAATTCTATTGCTCTCGGCAAGTTAGATGCCTAATAAAACCAGTTCAAGATTTATAACCACCATAAAATGTTTTAAAAGAGAGAATAATTTGAAATGTCCAGAAATACTTAAAAAAATGACAGAAAAAAAATTGAATCACAGAAGTTCGTTATATAGAAAATGCATTTCGCTATTGAGAGGTTATTTCACGAAAAAAATTGTGAAATGTTCTAGGCTCCAGGAAAAAGCTCGTTATATAGAAAAAATGCGCAATATAGAGGTTATTTGGAGGTTCGACTGTATATTCATTTTACTGAATAATTCTTTAGAAAAACATATAGCTCTCTTCCCAAATTCTACTCAACATCAGTGACGTTATTTACACCCCCGCAACGTGGGAAACCCAGGCGTCTAGGGAGCCCAAAGATTAACTGTCACCAAGTACGCAGTCCTTTATAAGGTCCAGCTTAGGGCCCAAAACCTGGCTTTACAAGGGACTTGGGTGGCTAATATTCTCCGTTACGCCACTGCTCAATATACTTTATTAGTTTATTCTAGTGATCTTTTTCGATTCTTACTATTAGCTCACACTCTACATATTTTTTTTTTATCTTGTTAAAATTTTCAATCGTTAATACAATACATTTTAAAGGGTTCAATTGAGCTGAAGTTTTATATATACAATTATTTTGGATGACAATACAGTAATTTAGTTATAAATAATAATAATTAATTGATTAAAACTAATTATTCAAAGAATTACAAATACACAGCCACGTTTGCATAATTTTGGGCGACTTAGCCATCATTTTGGTGATTTGTGTCAAAACTTGAAAAGGTTTTTTTCTCGCATTTTAAAGCACTCATTTGAGCTAAAATTTTCTTTCCACAATGGTTTTGGGGGACCAATACGATAATTTAATTATAATTAATCAAAATTAATTGACTGACACTAATTACTTAAGTAATTACAGATACAGTCACGTTGGCTTCCTTTTTAGCGACTTTGGTCAAAACTTTAAAAGGTTTTTTTTCTCACGTTTTAAAGCATTCAGTTGAACTGAAATTTTATATACATGATTATTTTGGATGACAATACAATACTTTAATGATGAAGAATAAAAATTAATTGCCACTTAATGTTGTGATTCTGTCATACGTATACACATATTGATATTAATTGTAACTATTTTTTAAAAATATAACTGAAATAAAAATTAAAAAAAAATTGTTGACTTAAGTAGACAGGAATAGACTAAAAAAATTTTTTAAGTATTATTCCACACTTAGATGTGGCCACGGTAGCCTAGTAACAATGGCAAAAAACTTCTGGCTGGGAAGTCATGTATTTGTGTTCTAATGCCACTGAAGATATACCGTGTAGATAATAGATACACATTAAGAGGAGTGGAAAACTTCTATACCGACAATGTTAAATTGGTCGATGTACCTTTTCTCAAAATCTGTTACATGCACATGCTTGAAAATTTTCATACAATTTAAGTACACCTATCTCATTATACTGAATGAGCTTTATACTAAATTTAAATTTTTTAATAATTTATAAAATATTTTATCAAACATAATGACATTTGACCCATTTTTCACATAAAAAAATTTGTAAAAAATAAATTTTTGAGTTTTTTACAAAAAGCTCATTTCAGTATATAATAGCCATTGTCATAAATGTGTCATAAAAAATTTACATACCTTTGATCATTATTTTACCAGAAAAGGTACATCGAACATCAAAAATTTACATTTTGAGATAAATGAATTTTAATGTATAATTACTTTTTATTAAAACATTCCTCCTCATATTACAAATGATTTACATTTTTTTTATAATCTCATCCTCTCTCTTCTTTTTAAGTCTTTATTCTTTCCTAACTTCCTTTGTTTTTTGTAAACATGAGTATTTAGTCTTTAACAGCCTCTGTTTGTCGAGGCGCTCCATGCCTGTACCGTGTAATCACCAGGCCCTGCATCTGGGCTTGCCCCTCCCCCTTCGTCTTAAATTTCTTTCTGAGAGATTTGAGCAGCCAATGAGAGTCACTATCCTCACCAACCATGTACCAATCAGAGCTCCATCTTAGCTCTCAACCAAGTGATCAAAAATTTTTTCGAACATAGAACTTTTGTGAACGATTGGCTTGACCAATCAGCAACCTTCTACTCCCCCAGCATGATAACGTCACAGTCGCTCCACATCTACATTCGGATATGGGATGGAGGCTCGCTTCGCGAACCATATGCGCAGTTACTTCATCGTAGGTTCGTAGGTTCACGGGCGAGTGGATGAGGGAATATTACGGTCCACTGTTCAGCTACCCGAGGGCTTTTGGCGACGGACCACGTAAATTTAAACCATTGTCAAGTGACATGAACGACACCTGAGCTGGCAGCACAATGGCAGCAGGACTCTGGGATTCACGAATCGCCAGGCACGTGCTCCCGTGCCGAGATTACCCAAGCCAAACAGGCACTCAAGGAAACTTTCACATACCACATAATCATACGACATGGACTCTGTAGATTTTCTGCATTAGATTTTGTTACTGTAACCAACTTATCAAAATTTATAAATTTAATGTCAACACCATTACATTGTTTTTTGTTGTTGTTGTTTATGTTAGATTTATATTTTTAGTAGAAATAAGAATATACATAAAACGAAATTATTCATTCAAAGCCGAACCGAAAAAAGTTATTTGTGAGCGAACGAAAACCGGGACTGAATCGATTTACAGCAGAACGTTGTTTATCCGAATCAATTGGGATTGGACACCTTTCGGGTACGCGATTGTTCGGATAACCGAAAACCGAATGTGATCCATGCAGTATGTGAAACCGGACACTATACGAATATTGAAAATCATCACATGCGGGAAACGTGCTTGAAGAAAAAGCAAAATAGGTGCAAAATGTCTCGTTTTACATTTATTGTGGAAAATAATCACTTATTCTTCGCTGTATCATTGTACAACTTCGTTTTTTCGTTGCAAAGTCTCTAATTCTCTTGAACAGCAGTAGTTGAGTAGGACAGCACTCTGATTGTTGTTCGTACCACTCCATAACTGTCTCTAAAGCAGAAAATGTGCCAGCAGTTTTACTTTTCTTCGAGCCATCTTCTGAGTCAAGTTTTGACGCAAAATTTAAAATTGTTTTTCAGCCATTTTTTATTTTTTAGAAATTGTTGACTTTCCAGCATTATAAAACTATGCTAGAGACGCTCCACTTTCTCCCTTCGCGATACCTTTTAATATTTCAAGTTTTACCACTATGTTCAAGACGTTGCGCTTCCGTTTTGAATTCGAAGCCATAGCAGTTCACAATTCTACATAAGAGAGCACGTACACACCCCTTACTAAAACAAACTGACCTATAATATTTTGCGCAGATGTTTACGAAATCCCTCTACTAAAATTACCCAAATATCCCTGACCTTGGGATTTCCCGTCACTTTTGGCCTCACGTGAAACAACTGTTGAACATTGCACTGTTCGAAAACGTGTTCATGACAAAAAAAAAAAAACTGGTCCGGATATTTGACGTTTCGGATTATAAACGTTCGGATAAACGACGTTCTACTGTATTTATATATTTAATTGACCCGGAAAGAAAGAAATTAATGTGTTAAGCCGTGGGTTTTATCAGAATCAAATGGCGGTTTTTCTTCTATCCCTTCCTAAACGAGAACCTTGAAAAATGTGATACACATGAAAATAATGTGCAGGTAAATTACCACGATAGATTTGAAATTAGCATATTTATAATTCATATTATATTACATACAGTTCTTATATACACTCCTTTTCTCTGTTGACTTTTGAGTTCAAGACGAGCAGTAGTTCTTCTAAAGAACAGTTGCTAATTTTTGAAACAAAATTTTTTTTTTTAGATATTTCGCTTTAATCTTTGATAGTGTTTAAGTTTCTCTTTTCCTACAATTAACTCACACTCTCTATTTTATTTATTTTAGTGGAATTTTCAATCGTTATTAAAATACATTTTAAAGCGCTCAATTGAACTGAAATTTTATGTAGATGATTATTTTGGATGACAATGCAGTAATTTAATAATAATTAATAAAAATTAATTGATTAAAACTAATTATTCAAAGAATTACAAATACAGCTACGTTGGCATCATTTTTAGCGAATTAGTGACCATTTTGGCGACTTGTGTCAAAGCTATAAAAGGTTTTTTTTCTCACATTTTAAAGCGATCATTTGAGCTGAAATTTTCTATACACTGTTGCTTTGGGTAAAAATAAGATAATTTAATTATAATTAATTATAAAAATAATTGACTGCAACTGATCATATAAAGAATTACTGATACAGCCATGTTGATTTCATTTTTAGCGACTTGGGGCAAAACTTTACAGAATCTCCCCCCCCCGTTTTAAAGCATTCAGTTGAACTAAAATTTTACATGCGCGATTGTTTTGGATGACAGTAGAATACTTTAATGAAAATTAATAAAAATTAATTACCCCTTAATTTTGTGATTCTGTCCTATGTATACACACATTGATATTAATTGTAACTATTTAATAAAAAGTAACCGAAATAAAAAAAAAATTTGTTGACTTAAGTACAGAGCAATAGACTAAAAAAATTTTTTAACTATTATTCCACACTTAGATGTGGCCACGGTAGCCTAGTAACAATGACAAAAATCTTCTGGCAGGAAAGTCATGCGTTTGTGTTCTAATGCCACTGAAGATATACCGTGTGTAGATAATAGATACACAATTAATAGGAGTGGAAAACCTCTATAACGACAATTTTAAATTGGTCGATGTACCTTTTCTCAAAATCTCTTACATGCACATGCTTGAAATTTTTCATACAATTTAAGTACACGTATCTCATACTGAAATAAGCCTTTAGATAATTTTGAATTTTTTAATAATTTATAAAATATTTTATCAAACATATAATAACATTTGACCCATTTTTCACATAAAAAATTTGTAAAAAATAAATTTTTGAGTTTTTTACAAAAAGCTCACTTTAGTATATATTAGCCATCATTATAAATACGTCATAAAAAAAAATTTACATACCTTTGATCATTATTTTCCCAGAAAAGGTACATCGAACACCAAAAATTTACATTTTGAAATAAAAATGAACTTTAATGTATAATTACTTTTTATTAAAACATTCTTCCCAATATTACAAATGATTAACATTTTTTTTTAAATCTCATCATCCTCTCTCTTCCTTTTAAGTCTTTATTCTTTCCTAACTTCCTTTGTTTTTTGTAAACATGAGTATTTAGTCTTTAGCAGCCTCTGTTTGTCGAGGCGCTCCATTGCCTGTACCGTGTAATCACCAGGCTCAATATTAAGTTTTCTCAAAGTTTCTGGTTTTGATACATTTCCCATGTTAAATGAGATTTGTCACTGGTGCAGCCACCTCGACCCCTATCGCTTCTATGAAACTGCAGACTGAAATTTCTAGTTTATCTGAAAGACGTCAATACTCTGCGCTTTCTCTTGGTGAACGATTAATGAGAAAGGAGCATTTTTGGCCTAAATACATACCTTCCCAAACAAGACTTAAAACTCAACATACTTTCTTGTTTGAGTTCTAGAGACTTGCAAATGTTTTTGGTGTTTCGATAATAAACATTCCCTCTTTAGACCGACTACCTTCCCGGGTCATTTGAGATATGCTTTTGCTAACCTGGATTTGGTGCTCTTACTGTACATAAAAGCATAATTCCCGCACTCCTGGCTGAGTTAAGGTCTGCAGCTCTGGCTACGATTCATGAAAGATATCAGATCAAGAGATTGATTTACACGCATATTTACTGATTAGTATACTTACAGCTTCGCTTTGTTGGGGTTGGGTGGTGATTTCTCAAAATCTTTTTAATCTTAAAGAACACTCTTAGTGCCTGGTCAGACAATTTTGATGGTGAGATTTACGCAATATTTATAGCTTTTAGAGCGTTAGTATTTCATGGACGAAATATTGTAATATTCATAGATTCTCAAGCCGCAATTAATACAATCTATTCCCATCAGAACTTGAGTTCGAGTGCAAACAACTTATCAATTCATTTCTTTGCACCGGAAGAAAGGTCGTTCTCCAATGGATCCCATCTCATTGCGGCATTCATAGAAATGAACAAGCCGACAAGCTTGCCAAAGAAGCTTCGACAGCTGCATCCACCTTGCCTTCCGATGCCTCTTCGAAACGCCAAGCGACTTCTCAGGGACAAATTGCGACAGAAGAGAATTTCCACTCTTATAGACCTGGTTGTTGGCAAATCTGGGTCTTGTATGCTCGATGGCCAAAGACGTGCTCAGCTTTCTGCCCTACCTAGGGTGGAGTGTGTGGCATGTTTCAGAATTATCACCGTACCTGATTACCTGCAAGCCCATCTGTATAAGATTGGCCTGGCTGATTCACCGCTCTGCCGTCTCTGTAAATCCGCGCCAATGACTGTGGAGCATCTATCCGATTGCCCCAATCCACTTCAAGTTCTCTCATAGAAGACAACTGTGGAGTTCTCCTTCCTCCTATAGAGCGACGTCTGCTTTATATTGGTCTGCAATAAGCCTCCAATGCCGCAATGTCCGAGAGAACGTTGGCTGGCGTAATTTTAAAAAAAATGTTAAATGATGAAATTGCATCCTATTTACCCAATAATAATACTTCTATTTGTATAAATATTTCTTCGGGACACGAGACCATATTACGTTGTTTTCACATTCATTGGGCTTTTGTGTTTCTCCATGTAAACACTTTTTTAGCAGTTCTGGATTAAATGTTTTGATTTCCATCACACATTCATTCAACTTTTAAGGTATCCGACTACGTTCGCAACCATGATTTTAAAAAAACGCATAAATGGATAATTTTCATGATATTTGAGTGTCATAGATTGAGGAATACATGTATAAAAATTGTTTTGGGACATTTTGACAAAAAATTATTTAAATACAATATTTTGGCAAAAAATTAACTTAGAATAAATTTTTTTCCAAATGTTCTAATTTTGTGAAAAATGCTTCTATTATAAGAATATTTTGCCTGTATATAGCTCAGACCTATTTACAGAGGCTCAACTAAAATTTCCGAAGCCATAACTAGAAGTGGGTTTTATCCATGTTTACACGGCAACAGAGGAGCAATTTTTAAGAGAGAAAAAACGCCGATAATTGTTTCAAATGGTTGTAACTCACAGAAAATAATGTGAATTTTCAAAAATCATAGTTGAGCCTCTGTAAGAGGTCTGAGCTATATACAGGGCAAAATATTCGTATTATAATAGAAACATTTTCACAAAAGGAGAGCATTTTGAAAAAAGATTATTCTAAGTTAATTTTTGCCAAACTATTCTGTTAAATAATTTTTTTGTCATATGTCCTTAAAACAATTTTTACGTATATTCTAATCTAGTTACACTAAATATCATAAATATTATCCATTTACACGCTTTTGCAAAATCACGGTTCCGAACGTATTCCGGATACCTTAAGCAAAAACAAAATATTTTGTTTATATTTCGCGCGCGCGCGCCATTTAAACTGGCGTGGCCCAGTTTCAATCATTATTTAAAAATAGATTAAAGAAATAAATAGGTTAATAAAAGTTAAATCAAACCCTCTACTTCAATATTCGTTTGAGGTCCAAAGGGTTACAATTCGCTGCCGTTTTATATGTATTAATACTGTTCTTGCATACAAAGCGGCTACAAGAACAATAATGTATTTCAGTTTTTATCCGAATCAAATGCCGGATTTTTACACACACACCTAAGATAGAACCATTCTCTCCAATAAATTTGAAGTATATGAAATACCCTTGGTTTACCAGGATATATTCGAAATTCGCATACATATATTCTATGTTAGATCTGATGGCAGAAATAAACCACAAGAGATATTATTTTTAAAAAGGCAACAATTCTTTACAGATGTTGTTGCTAATTTTTAAACTAATAAAAAGTGCTGCTTATTTCATCTTCTTGCAGGGTTGTATATAGTGTTATCCATGTCATTTCAGAATAAGATTTTCTTTTCGAAAATCCTCTTCTCTTTTTAGTTGGTAAGCCATCATCGTGAAAAAGGTTGGTTTCAAATGGAATATGCCATTCTTCCGACGCTTTTCTTCTGTAACAAAATCCAATTTAAACCTGAGCCTTTTTGATTAAAACTGTTCGAACACACACTACACACAGCGACAAATCACATTGAAAAAGTGCTTGGTACCATGGAAATGCTTTAACGTAACTTGTGTCTGTATTGATAGAAGGTGCACCCTGTAGCATATGTTACCCGCATATTGCTTCCGCGAAATACCAAATTTATCTTAAGTAAATATCTACTACGATCCCCTATTTCCTTAATAATTCGTGATTCTTATTTTCCTTTTAATAATTTACGAGGATTTTTCAGGGTATCATCGAAAAACTATATATATTTTATTCATTGGCGCAGCTAGTTCTGAGTGGACCCTATATCAAAATCCCTTCTGGGCTTTTTTTAACACCCTTTTTTAAACTTTACTTGTACTTAAAAGAATCTTTGAACTCAATTTTTACTCACTTTAAAAGGTAAAATTAATTCGAAATTTTTCTCACTGTCCAGGACCAATAACAATACAATAATTTAATAATTTTGTTCCATTGTCCTGATCAGAATCATCAGGATTAACCATTTCCCATTTTCGGATCCCATCCGCATCTGGCGACTAATTCCGGACTATTTCCAGATTTGTGTGGCGACTAAAAGATCAACTTAGTTCGATTAACTATAATAGGGTGTTTTTTTAGTTTTTTTAAAACTGTAATTTATATAGATGTAAGAACCCTGCTAGTGGGACTGTAGCTACACATGTTGGGGCCCCTGTTGCTCGGAGGCCCCGTATCATTGATACGGGTGATAAGGCAATAACTACGCCCCTGACTTTATTCTTTTTTCATTGAATAGTTTTCAGGCTGATATATTTTCTGTGCGTAAAATTAATTCCGTATTCTTAATCATCCGTCTAATTCTGAATCTTTGCCTATTCGTATTACGATTCCACCAATGATGGAAAAAAAAAGGTTTCAATGACTTGTTTATGCATACTGTAGCGTCGTGACCCCCAAGTTTATTTAATTCCTGGGTAGCAAGAAGGATCACTCAGCTTTGGTAATGTATTATTTTATCTACAAACTTGAGTAAAAATTTACACCATTATTATGGTATCTGTTTTTCGCTGGAGAAAATATCCAGATCCTGTTCACTGATCTACCTGATCCCTTGACCCACTGTCACGCAACCTATCGCAAGTATCTCCCACTTATCGCAGAAGTCCCCTGGTGACCTTCCGAAATGTTTCTCTAAAACCCCTAGGTCGACCTCTTTCATGCCCTTAATAATTTCTGATTGGCGAGGAACACGGATCTGCATCCATCTCCCTCTGCCTTGGTCCCAACCGCCATCGGTCTTTTAGGGACAAAAGTCTGTCTGGACAGAGATCCTCTATATTGCCGCAGTTCATAAGCCATACGGAGAGTCTATAAATCAACCTGTCATTTCGACATTGAAAATACAGACCTTAACATTTCTTCCTCACAAAAGCTGACACTCCTTTACGTACAAGTGTATCATGGCCACATTGGAAAGGGAAGGAGGAAGTGAATATCAACGTCGCACCTCAGCTACACGAGGGCTTTTGGCGACGGACCACGTAATTTTGAACCATGGTCAAGTGACGTGGACGGCACCTGAGTAGACACACCCCTCTCCTAACTACCACACCACACCAACGGGAGGACGTTTGAACTCTCGACAGATTTAACGTGCATTTCTCCCCTACACGGCGGGTATTTAGTGGTATTGGGCTCGAACTCATGCCAGCCACGATCCGATACCTCGACCCCTCGGCTACCGTGGCCATCATGGGAAAGGGAACGAAGAAATGGACAGCCGTCAAAACAGGTGGGTCCATTCTTTCGAGCACTGTGAAGAAAATGCCTTCTGGTGAATCTATTCACCTCAGGGTATCGGAGGAGAAAAAGAGGGGTAACAAACGTCCGTTTTTAACGAGCAGATGCCTTTGTTGTTTCACCCCTAGGGCGTCACAAATAAAAAGAGTGGTGGCAAACTGCCGTCTAATGAGGCGACGCCACAATACTCAAATTCGAACATTGGAGAGAAAATTCTGTCGTTGCTGTTTTTAATATCAGATTGTCCAGCAGTGCTAGACAATCTCCATAAGTCCAAAAAAGTCAAGAAAGTCTAAAAACCGAAGAGGGTTCGTCCTTTTTGAAATTCCCAAGCAAGTCGAGATGTGGGCAGGAGAGACGAGCTCGGAATAACACAAGTGGCACTCTGGAAATATCTTTTGCCCCTGGCGAAATGTGAGAGCTTTTATATGGCCGCTTACAAAGAGCGAGAAGTCAGTCTGGTATTTCCTAAGCATAAGTTAGAAAGAGCCACCAGGAATTCTTCCAAAGTAACAAGGAGGAGTTCTTCCAAGATGATGGAGCTCAATCTTCTTAAGGGAAGATATTTCACTGAATGTAGTATACCTAGTAGGGCAGATATATCTTTCCATAATCATAATCCATTGACAATATGTGTGTATCTAAGCAATGCACTTCTTTACTTGTGCTTTTTTTCCACACAAACAAAAATTTTTCCGAATATAGTGATTCACAAAAAAATAATATTGAACAAATTTTCCACGTTCATTTAATAATCGGATTTATATAACTACAGCTCACATAATCAGGGGTTGGTTTGAAGACTATTAACGGCCTCATTAAAGCCTACCCCAGGGCTGGCACACCACGTAATTTTAAACCTCCTGGTCAGTGACCACACACCGAGCTGGCACTCCCGTCATAACTACCACACTACGGGGAGACGTTTCACTTTCGACAGATTACGAGCATTTGCCCACACAATGGGTCTTAGTGGTACTGGGCTCGAATATGTACGCCTCATGGTCCGATACCTTGACCACTGGGCTACCACAGCCCTTAACTCACGGGCAAATCCAAATAAACTAATTTGAAGGTATACTGACAGGTTGCATTTCATTAGAGAAATAGCTGTTTTGCTTTGAAAGAAAATATTGTTTTGTATTTTTCGCTCAAATATATCACGTTAAATGACGACCCTCTAAATTTGGAAATAAATTTTGGGTATTTACTCGTATCTATGCTCAATGGTACTATGTCCGAAGTTTTTTTTATTAATAGAATGATTGAGTGTTCGATTCTTTATCAATTTGACAATAAAAGTTTAATTTACTGTTACCTGACTTAATTTAAACTTTTGCTCTTAATTTTATATAAATAAAATGTGTAGCAAAAAAAGTTTGCTTATCACATAAACACCCGGAAGTTATTTGCATTGATTGACTTTAACAAGATCGCAGTGTAAAAAAACCGAGGGCTATTGGAAGTAGACATCCTAGTTTTCACCAACTAACTCAATGATTTAAAACAACTAACGAGGACAACACCTACGCTGGGACCTTATTCTCCAAATTCTTCACTTAAGCCAAGGTCGGGACTCTAAACCACAAGAAAGATTTAAAGTGCATCACTCCTCTACGCATCAAGTGTACAATGGCAGCAGGACTCTGGGATTCACGAATCGCCAGGCACGTGCACCCGTGCCGAGATTACCCAAGCCAAACAGGCACTCAAGGAATCTTTCACATACCACATAATCATGCGACATGGACTCTGTAGATTTTCTGCATTAGATTTTGTAACTGTATAACCAACTTATCAAAATTTATAAATTTAACGTCAACACCATTACGTTTTTTGTTGTTGTTGTTTATGTTAGATTTATATTTTTAGTAGAAATAAGAATATACATAAAACAAAATTGTTCATTGAATGCCGAACCGAAAAAAGTTATTTGTGAGAGAACAAAACTGGAACTGAATCGATTTACAGTAGAACGTTGTTTATCCGAATCAATTGGGATTGGACACCTTTCGGATACGCGATTGTTCGGATAACCGAAAACCGAATGTGATCCATGCAGTATATGAAACCGGACACTATACGAATATTGAAAATCATCACATGCGGGAAACTTGCTTGAAGAAAAAGCAAAATAGGAGCAAAATGTCTCAATTTTACCTTTATTGTGGAAAATAATCACTTATTTTTCGCTGTATCATTGTACAACTTCGTTTTTTCGTTGCAAAGTCTCTGATTCTCTGGAACAACAGTAGTTGAGTAGGAAAGCACTCTGATTGTTGTTCGTACCATTCCATAACTGTCTCTAACGCAGAAAATGTGCCAGCAGTTTTACTTTTCTTCGAGCCATCTTCTGAGTCAAGTTTTGACGCAAAATTTAAAATTGTTTTTCAGCCTTTTTTTTTTTTTTTTTTTGGTCAGAAATTGTTGACTTTCCAACATTATAAACCTATGCTAGAGACGCTCCACTTTCTTCCTTCGAGATACCTTTTAATATTTCAAGTTTTGCCTCTATGTTCAAGACGTTGCGCTTCCGTTTTGAATTCGAAGCCATAGCAGTTCACAACTCAACATAAGAGAGCACGTATACACCCCCTTACTTAGAAACAAACTGACCTAAAATTCCTCGCAGATGTTTACGAAATCCCTCTACTAAAATTACCCAAATATCCCTGACCTTGGGATTTCCCGTCACTTTTGGCCTCACGCGAAACAACTGTTGAGCATTGCACTGTTCGAAAACGTGTTCATGACAAAAAAAAAAAAAAAATGGTCCGGATATTTGACGTCCCGGAATATAAACGTTCGGATAAACGACGTTCTACTGTATATATATATATATTTAGTTGACCCGGAAAGAAATTAATGTGTTAAGCTGTGGGTTTTATCAGAATCAAATGGCGGTTTTTCTTCTATCCCTTCCCTAAACGAGTACCCTTGAAAAACATGATACACATGAAAATAATGTGCAAGAAAATTACCGCAATAGATTTGAAATTAGCATATTTATATATAATTCATATTATATTGCTCTATTAAATTAAATTAACTACCGGTTTTCAATGCCAACCTAGATTCGTCTCCGTTGTTGTAACAATATAACTGTTAAAACAATGACAAAACTCGGCGTCGAAAATCGATTTTTCAGCCAAACTAGTCAAACCGGGTGTGCGTTGTTACAATAATGAACACATATCAACAATAATGCACAATATATATATATTGTTCAAAATTTCAATCGCGTTAATGAAATACTTTTTATTCACCCATTAAAAGTAGGAATTGTCTTAAAAAAATTTTTTATTTAATCTTTTTATTTCAGGAGTGTAAATTTTGAAAATAAACTAACCTTATGACATGCTCAGAAAACAAATTTCAATCAGTACTGTACCTTTCGAGTCATTACCCAAATTCAGTGCAATTCACAAAAATATTAGTTACAAACAACTTAGATTAATTGCATTTAAAAAATACAGAAATAGGTTCACGGTTCTTGACAAATTTTTATTCTAATAAAAGTCTAATTATTTCTAAAAGCTCGTTGAATTTCGTTGATTGTGCTGCTTCGTAACTTGCTAAGTAATGTGGCTCTAGGTTAAGTATTGTTCTTATAATTTGTCTTCGTAAAATCTTAGTTTTGCCATTACTACAATTCGATTTAAACCTAGATTCTAAATAACGAAATCTCTCATCAACTGTCCTCTTGGTACTTCTACATGGGACGGTAATAATCAATCAAAATTGCACAGTTATTAACTTTTCTCTGATTGTTCTCATCCAATCTGATCAAAAATGAGGTTACGTGTTTTTACTAAAATGCGTAAGAATAGCTATGCCTGATGCCTGTCTTCCATATGCAGAGGCGGTGTGGGCCACTGCCCACGGCCTCGCGGTGCATAGGGCCTCGCGCCTGAAAGCCGAAATATATTAAACGAAAAGTAAGGAAAATCCAAAAATTGGATGCCACAGGGTTTCTTATAATTAATAAATTAGAAAACTCTCAACACTATCTGTTTTTCGCCATAAGATATCGAAAAATTGATATGTATCGACTTTTTAAAAAAGGATATTCTATTTATTGGTGCATGAAAGTATACGAATAAATAATTCGTGAAAATATTGTGTTTTCCATTTTCTTTTAACAAAATTTCTCAACTCTCTGTCGTTTCCCCTTATATTTAGTCTGGCAACATTAGCTGGTGTTAAGCTGCTATCGCGGGGAGAGACGGTCTTCGGTCAGAGACGAGACATACCTCGGGACTTCCCATCTTTAGAAAGCCAATTAAAGTATCGCA
>BMAV01015791.1:0-13722 GCA_019973955.1 Trichonephila inaurata madagascariensis | reverse complement strand
CCTACTTTTTTAAAACTACCATTTCTTTTAATAAATTCTCGTGTCTTTCTGCACGCGGAAACGTGGCAACGACATTCTGCCGCGGCCGCGCTGCGGTGAGTGTTCGTCACCCTTTTTCCGTCGAGGCACTACACTGCAGTCCGGTCGATTCTTGGTGCAGGCGGAACGAGGGCCACGATAAAAAAATCCTACTTTTTTTAAAACTACCATTTCTTTTAATAAATTCTCGTGTCTTTCTGCACGCGGAAACGTGGCAACGACATCCTGCCGCGGCGCATGGTGAGTGTTCGTCACCCCTTTTCCGTCGAGGCACTACACTGCAGTCCGGTCGATTCTTGGTGCAGGCGGAACGGGGCCACGATAAAAAAATCCTACTTTTTAAAACTACCATTTCTTTTAATAAATTCTCGTGTCTTTCTGCACGCGGAAACGTGGCAACGACATCCTGCCGCGGCCGCGCTGCGGTGAGTGTTCGTCACCTTTTCCGTCGAGGCACTACACTGCAGTCCGGTCGATTCTTGTGCAGGCGGAACGAGGGCCACGATAAAAAAATCCTACTTTTTAAAACTACCATTTCTTTTAATAAATTCTCGTGTCTTTCTGCACGCGGAAACGTGGCAACGACATCCTGCCGCGCTGCGGTGAGTGTTCGTCACCCTTTTTCCGTCGAGGCACTACACTGCAGTCCGGTCGATTCTTGGTGCAGGCGGAACGAGGGCCACGATAAAAAATCCTACTTTTTAAAACTACCATTTCTTTTAATAAATTCTCGTGTCTTTCTGCACGCGGAAACGTGGCAACGACATCCTGCCGCGGCCGCGCTGCGGTGAGTGTTCGTCACCCTTTTTCCGTCGAGGCACTACACTGCAGTCCGGTCGATTCTTGGTGCAGGCGGAACGAGGGCCACGATAAAAAAATCCTACTTTTTTTAAAACTACCATTTCTTTAATAAATTCTCGTGTCTTTCTGCACGCGGAAACGTGGCAACGACATCCTGCCGCGGCGCGCGCTGCGTGAGTGTTCGTCACCCTTTTCCGTCGAGGCACTACACTGCAGTCCGGTCGATTCTTGGTGCAGGCGGAACGAGGGCCACGATAAAAAAATCCTACTTTTTTTAAAGTACCATTTCTTTTAATAAATTCTCGTGTCTTTCTGCACGCGGAAACGTGGCGACGACATACTGCCGCGGCCGCGCTGCGGTGAGTGTTCGTCACCCTTTTTCCGTCGAGGCACTACACTGCAGTCCGGTCGATTCTTGGTGCAGGCGGAACGAGGGCCACGATAAAAAAATCCTACTTTTTTTAAAACTACCATTTATTAAGGGAAAAGTGTTTTTCTTTTAATAAATTCACGTGTCTTTCTGCACGCGGAAACAGGGCAACGACATCCTGCCGCGCCGCGATGCGGTGAGTGTTCGTCACCCTTTTCCGTCGAGGCACTACACTGCAGTCCGGTCGATTCTTGGTGCAGGCGGAACGAGGGCCACGATAAAAAAATCCTACTTTTTTTAAAACTACCATTTCTTTTAATAAATTCTCGTGTCTTTCTGCACGCGGAAACGTGGCAACGACATCCTGCCGCGGCCGCGCTGCGGTGAGTGTTCGTCACCCTTTTTCCGTCGAGGCACTACACTGCAGTCCGGTCGATTCTTGGTGCAGGCGGAACGAGGCCACGATAAAAATCCTACTTTTTTTAAAACTACCATTGGAAAATGTTTTCTTTTAATAAATTCTGTGTCTTTCTGCACGCGGAAACGTGGCAACATCCTGCCGCGCCGCGCTGCGGTGAGTGTTCGTCACCCTTTTCCGTCGAGGCACTACACTGCAGTCCGGTCGATTCTTGGTGCAGGCGGAACGAGGGCCACGATAAAAAATCCTACTTTTTAAAACTACATTTATTAAAGGGAAAATGTTTCTTTAATAAATGGTCGTGTCTTTGTGCACGCGGAAACATGGCAACGACATCCTGCGCGGCTGAGCTGCCGGTGGTGTTCGTCACCCTTTTCCGTCGAGGCACTACACTGCAGTCCGGTCGATTCTTGGTGCAGGCGAAACGAGGGGTGAAAAAGATCCTTTTTTTAAAACAGCATTTATTAAGGAAAAGTGTTTTCCTTTAAATAAATGGTCGTGTCTTCTGCACGCGGAAACATGGCAGCGACGCATCCTGCCGCGGCTGCGCGGCGGTGGGTGTTCATGCCTTTTCCGTCGAGGCACTACCGCACAGTCCGGTCGTTTCTTGGTGCAGGAAGGAACGAGGGCCACGAAAAATCTACTTTTAAAACTAGCATTTATTAAGGGAAAAATTTTTTCTTTAAATAAATGGTCGTGTCTTTCTGCACGCGGAAACATGGCAACGACATCCTGCCGCAGCCGCGCTGCGGTGAGTGTTCGTCACCCTTTTTCCGTCGAGGCACTACACTGCAGTTCGGTCGATTCTTCGATGCAGCGGGACGGAACAGGGGCAACGATAAAAATACTTTTTATAAAACTAGCATTTATTAAGGGAAAAGTGTTTTACCTTAAATAAATAGTCGTGTCTTTGTGCACGCGGAAACATGGCATCGACATTCTGCCGCGGCAGAGCTGCGGTGGGTGTTCGTCACCCTTTTTCCGTCGAGGCACTACACTGCAGTCCGGTCGATTCTTGGTTTAGGCGGAACGGATCGATCGGTCGGTTCTTGAACAGAGCGGAACGAGGGGCAACGATAAAAATCTACTTTTTTAAAACTAGCATTTATTAAAGGGAAAAAGTGTTTTCTTTAAGTAAATGGTCGTGTCTTTTTCTGCGCACGCAGATACATGGCAACGAAATCCTGCCGCGGCCGCGCTGCGGGAGTCTTCGTCATCCTTTTTCCGTCGAGGCACTACACTGCAATCCGGTCGATTCTTGGTGAAGGCGGAACGAGGGCCACGAAAAAAAAAATCCTACTTTTTTTAAAACTAACATTTATTAAGGGAAAAGTGTTTTCCCTTAAATAAATAGTCGTGACTTTGTGCACGCGGAAACATGGCAATGACATCCTGCCGCGGCTGAGCTGCGGTGGGTGTTCGTCACCCTTTTCCGTCAGGCACTGCCACTTCTATTCGGTCGCTTCGCGGTGCGCGGAACGATGGCAACGATAAAAATCCTACTTTTAAAACTAGCATTATTAAAGGAGGAAAAGTGTTTTTCTTTAAAAAGTGGTCATTGTCTTTTCACGCGGAAAAAAAAGAGCAACGACATTTTGCCTGGACGCGCGGCGGTGGTTGATTCGTCACCCTTTTCCGTCAGGCACTACACTTCCTATCCGGTCGCTTCTTGGTGCACTCGGAACGATGGCAACGATAAAAAAACCTACTTTTTAAAACTAGCATTTATTAAGGGAAAAGTGTTTTTCTTTAAAAAAGTGGTCATGTCTGCGAACGCGGAAAAAAGGCAACGACATCCTGCCGCGGACGCGCGGCGGTGGGTGTTCGTCACCCTTTTTCCGTCGAGGCACTACACTTCTTTCCGGTCGCTTCTTGGTGCACGCGGAACGATGGCAACGATAAAACCAACTTTTTAAAACTAGCATTTATTAAAGGGAAGAATGAACTTTCTTTTAAAAAGTGGTTGTCTTTGTGCGCGCGGAAACAAGGCAACGACATCCTGCCGCGGACGCGCGCGGCGGTGGTGTTCAAAACGCCCCGCTTTTCTGTCGAGGGCACTACAATTCTATTCGGTCGCTTCTTGGTGCACACGGAGCGATGGCAACGATAAAAAAAACTTCTTTATTTTAAACTAGCATATATTAAGGGAAAAGTGTTTTTTTTTAAAAAAGTGGTCGTGTCTTTGTGCACGCGGAAACATGGCAACGACATCCTGCCGCGGACATGCGATAGTGAATTCGTCACCGCTGCGTCGAGGCACTACACTTCTATTCGGTCGCTTCTTGGTGCACGCGGAACGATGGCAACGATAAAAAAAACTGCTTTTTTTTAACTAGCATTTATTAAGGGAAAAGTGTTTTTCTTTAAAAAAGTGGTCGTGTCTTTTCACGCGGAAAAAAGGCAACGACATCCTGCTACGGACGCGCGGCGGAGGGTGTTCGTCACCCTTTTTTCGTCGAGACACTACACTGCAGTTCCGATCGATTCTTGGTGCACGCGGAACGGTAGCTGACGATAAAAACATACTTTTAAAACTACTTTATTAAGGAAAGGGTTTTTCCTTTAAATAAATGGTCGTGTCTTTATTGCACGCGCGGAAACATGGCAACGACATCCTGCCGCAGCTTAGCTGCGGTGGGTGTTCGTCACCCTTTTTCCGTCGAGGCATTACACTGCAGTCCGGTCGATTCTTGGTGCAGGCGGAACGAGGGGCCAAGAAAAAAATCTATTTTTAAAACTACTTTTGTTATTAAAAAGGGAAAAGTGTTTTCCTTTAAATAAATGGTCGTGTCTTTATTGCACGCGGAAACATAGCAACGACATCCTGCCGCGGCGCTGCGCGGCGATAGTGTTCGTCACCCTTTTTTCCGTCGAGAGCACTACACTGCAGTCGGTCGATTCTTGAATTGCAGGCGGAACGAGGGCCACGAAAAAAAATCCTACTTTTTAAAACTAGCATTTATTAAGGAAAAATTTTTTCTTTAAATAAATGGTCGTGATGTCTTCTGCACGCGGAAACATGGCACGACATCCTGCCGCAGCCGCGCTGCGGCGGTAGTCGTCACCCTTTTCCGTCGAGGCACTACACTGCCAGTTCGGTCGATTCTTCGTGCAGGCGGAACGAGGGCAACGATACAAAAAAAAATCCTACTTTTTTAAAACTAGCATTTATTAAGGGAAAGTGTTTTCCTTTAAATAAATGGTCGTGTCTTTCTGCACGCGGGCTGCCGAGCAACGACACATCCTGCCGCGGACGCGCGGCGGTGGGTGTTCGTCACCCTTTTTCCGTCGAGGCACTACGCAGTCCGGTCGATTCTTGGTGCAGGCGGAACGAGGGGGCAACGATAAAAAATTCTACTTTTAAAACTAGCATTTATAAAGGGGAAAAGTGTTTTCCTTTAAATAAATGGTCGATGTCTTTGTGCGCACGCGGAAACATGGCAACGACATCCTGCCGCGGCTGGTACCTGCGGTGAATTTCAAATCCGCCGCACACTTCCGTCGAGAATACACTGCAGTCCGGTCGATTCTTGGTGCAGGCGGAACGAGGCAACGATAAAAAATCCTACTTTTTTTAAAACGCATTTAGTAAGGGAAAAGGGTATTTTCCTTTAAATAGTGGTCGTGTCTTTATTGCACGCGGAAACATGGCAACGACGTCCTGCCGCGGCTGAGCCTGCGGTGAATTATTTCATCCACCCACTTTTCCGTCGGGCACTACGCACAGTCGGTCGATTCTAGGTGCAGGCGGAACGAGGGCAACGATAAAAAATTCTACTTTTAAAACTAGCATTTAATGGGGAAAAGTGTTTTCCTTTAAATAAATGTGGTCGTGTCTTTGTGCGCATGAAACATGGCAACGATGACGCATTCTGCCGCGGCCACGCTGCTGAGGGTATTCGTCACCCTTTTTCCGTCCAGGCACTACACTTCTATTCGGTCGCTTCTTGGTGCACGCGGAACGATGGCAACGATAAAATCCCTACTTTTTTAAACTAGCATTTATTAAGGAAAAGTGTTTTCTTTAAAAAGTGGTCGTCTTTTCACGCGAAAAAAAGGCAACGACATTTTTACGCGGACGCGCAGCGGTGGTTGGTCGTGCGCGCTTTTCCGTCGAGGCACTACACTTCTATCGGTCGCTTCTTGGTGCACTCGGAACGATGGCAACGATAAAAAAAACCTACTTTTTTAAAACTAGCATTTATTAAGGGAAAAGTGTTTTCTTTAAAAAGTGGTCATGTCTGCGAACGCGGAAAAAGGCAACGACATCACCGCGGACGCGCGGCGGGAACAGGTGTTCGTCACCCTTTTTTTCCGTCGAGGGCACTACACTTCTTTCCGGTCGCTGGCAGTGCACGCACGCGGAACGATGGCAACGATAAAAAATCCTACTTTTAAAACTAGCATTTATTAGGGAAAAGTGTTTTCCTTTTAAATAAATGGTCGTGTCTTTTCTACGCGGATACATGGCAACGACATCCTGCCGCGGCTGAGCTGCAGTGGGTGTTCGTCACCCTTTTTCCGTCGAGGCACTACACTGCAGTTCGGTCGATTCTTGGTGCAGGCGGAACGAGGGCAACGATAAAAAAATCCTACTTTTTTTAAAACTAGCATTTATTAAGGGAAAAGTGAACACCTTAAATAAATAGTCGTGTCTTTATTGCACGCGGAAACATAGCATCGACATTCTGCCGCGGCAGAGCTGCGGTGGGTGTTCGTCACCCTTTTCGTCGAAGACACTACACTGCAGTCCGGTCGATTCTTGGTTTAGGCGGAACAGAGAACAGCGATAAAAAATCCTACTTTTAAAACTAGCATTTATTAAAAAGGGAAAGGTGTTTCAGCAAATAAATGGTCTGTGACTTTATTGCACGCGGAAACTTATGGCAATGACATCCTGCCGCAGCTACTGCAGTGGTATTCGTCACCCCGCTTTTTTTCCGTCGAGGGCACTACACTGCAGTCAGTCGATTCTTGGTGCAGCAGGCGGAACGAGGGCAACGTCCTACTTTTGAAACTAGCATTTATTAAGGGAAAAGTGTTTTTCTTTAAATAAATGGTCGTGTCTTTCTGCACGCAGATACATGGCAACGAAATCCTGCCGCGGCCGCGCTGCGGGGAGTCTTCGTCATCCTTTTTCCGTCGAGGCACTACACTGCAATCCGGTCGATTCTTGGTGAAGGCGGAACGAGAGACTCCCACGAAAAAATCCTACTTTTAAAACTAACATTTATTAGGGAAAAGTGTTTTCCATGCAAATAAATAGTCGTGACTTTGTGCGCGGAAACATGGCAATGACATCCTGCCGCGGCTGAGGCTGCGGTGGGTGTTCGTCACCACTTTTTCCGTCGAGGCGCACACTTCTATCGGTCGCTTCTTTGGTGCAGGCGGAACAAGGGGCGGCGATAAAATATCCTACTTTTTTTAATACTAACATTTATTAAGTGAAAAGTGTTATTCTTTAAAGGAATTGTCGTGTCTTTCTGCACGCGGATACATGGCAACGACATCCCTCTGCGGCCCCGCTGCGGGGAGTGTTCGTCACCCTTTTTTCCGTCAGGGCTCCTACACTGCAGTCCGGTCGATTCTTTGGGCGCAGGCGGAACAGGGGCAACGATAAAAAATTCTACTTTTAAAACTAGCATTTATTAAAGGGAAAAGTGTTTCCTTTAAATAAATGGTCGTGTCTTTTATTACTTACGCGGAAACATGGCAACGACATCCTGCCGCGGCTGCATGATGAGTGGGTGTTTCGTACACTTTCCGTCGAGGCGCTTTTCCCCACTGCAATCCGGTCGATTCTTGGTGCCGGCTTGAACAGGGAACCACGAAAAAAAAAATCACTTTAAAACCCAGCATTTGTAAAGGGAAAAGTGTTATTCTTTAAAGGAATGGTCGTGTCTTTCTGCACGCGGATACATGGCAACGACATCCCTCTGCGGCCGAGCTGCGGGGAGTGTTCGTCACCGTTTTTCCGTCGAGGCTCTACACTGCAATCCGGTCGATTCTTGGTGCAGCGGGCGAGGGCAGGGCAACGATAAAATCCTACTTTTTTAAAACTAGCATTTATTAAGGAAAAGTGAACTTCTTTAAAAAGTGGACCGTATCTTTGTGCACGAGGAAATATAGCAATCCTGCGCGGACGCGCGGCGGTGGAGTGTTCGTCACCCTTTTCAAATCCGAGGCACTACACCGCAGTCCGGTCGATTCTTGGTGCAGGCGGAACGGGGCAACGATAAAAATCCTACTTTTTAAAACTAGCATTTATTAAAGGGAAAAGTGTTTTCCTTTAAAGCCGAAATGAATGTATGCTGTACTTTACGCGGAAACATGGCAACGACGTCCTGCAGCGGCTGAGCTTACGGTGGGTGTTCGTCACCCTTTTTCCGTCGAGCGCACCTGCAGTCCAGGTAGATTCTAGGTGCAGGCGGAACGAGGGCAACGATAAAAAATTCTACTTTTTTTAAAACTAGCATTTATTAAGGAAAAGTGTTTCCTTTAAATAAATGGTCGTGTGTCTTTGTGCACGCGGGAAACATGGCAACGACGGCATCCTGCCGCGGCTGAGCTGCGGTGGGTGTTCGTCACCCTTTTCCGTCGAGCACCCGCTGCAGTCCGGTCGATTCTTGGTGCAGCAGGCGGAACGGGCAACGATAAAAATCTACTTTAAAACTAGCATTTATTAAGGGAAAAGTGTTTTCCGCTTTGAAATAAATGGTCGTGTCTTTAATGCACGCGGAAACATAGCAACGGCGATCCTGCAGCGGCTGGGCTCACCCTTTTCCGTCGAGGAGCACTACACTGCAGTCCGGTCGATTCTTGGTGCAGCAGCGGAGCGGAACGAGGGCCACGATAAAAAATCTACTTTTTTAAAACTACCATTTTTTAATAAATTCTCGTGTCTTTCTGCACGCGGAAACGTGAAACGCTGACTTGCATCCTGCCGCGGCCGCTGCGGTAGTCGTTAGTCACCCTTTTCCGTCCGAGCACTACACTGCGGTCGGTCGATTCTTGGTGCAGGCGGAACGAGGCCACGATAAAAAATCCTACTTTTTCAAACTACCATTTTATTAAGGGAAAAGTGTTTTTCTTTTAATAAATTCTCGTCATCAATATTTTCTGCACGCGGAAACGATGGCAAACGACATCCTGCCGCGACCGCGCTGCGGTGAGTGTTGGTCACCCTTTTCCGTCGAGTCTTTACACTGCAGTCCGGACGATTCTTGGTGCAGCGAGGCGGAACGGGGCCACGATAAATTCCTACTTTTGAAACTACCATTTAATAGGGAAAAGTGTTTTTCTTTTAATAAATTCACGTGTCTTTCTGCACGCGGAAACAGGGCAACGACATCCTGCCGCGGCCGCGCTGCGCGTTCAGTTTTTCGTCACCCGCTTTTTCCGTTGAAACTACACTGCAGTCAGTCGATTCTTGGTGCAGCGCTGAGCGGAACAGGGGCCACGATAAAAAAATCCTCACCCAAAACTACCATTTATTAAAGGAAAAGTGTTTTCTTTTTAATAGAGATTCTCGTGTCTTCTGCACGCGGAAACGTGGCAACGACATCCTGCCGCGGCCGCGCTGCGGTGAGTGTTCATCACCACTTTCCGTCGATGCACTACACTGCAGTCCGGTCGATTCTTGGTGCAGAAGGAACGAGGGCCACGATAAAAATCCTACTTTTAAAACACCATTATTAAGGAAAAGTGCTTTTCTTTTAATAAATTCTCTCGTCTTTTCTGCACGCGGAAACGGTAAGCAGCGACATCCTGCCGCAGCCGCGCTGCGTTCGGTGTTCGTCACCCTTTTCCGTCGAGGCACTACACTGCAGTCCGGTCGATTCTTGGTGCAGGCGGAACAGGGCCACGATTAAAAAATCCTACTTTTTAAAAATTACCATTTCTTTAATAAATTCTCGTGTCTTTCTGCACGCGCGGAAACGTGGCGACTACATACTGCCGCGGCCGCGCTGCAGTGAAGTGTTCGTCACCCTTTTTCCGTCGAGGCACTACACTGCAGTCCGGTCGATTCTTGCTACAGAGCGGAACAGGGCAACGATAAAATCCTACTTTTTAAAATCTACACCATTTATTAAGGAAAAGTGCTTTCCTTTAATAAATTCTCGTATCTTTCTGCACTCGGAAACGTAGCGCAGCGACATCCTGCCGCGGCCGCGCCTGCCGGTGAGTGTTCGTCACTCTCTTTTCCGTCGAGGCACTACACTGCAGTCCGGTCGATTCTTGGTGCAGCAGAGCGGAACGGGGCCACGATAAAAAATCCCTACTTTAAAACTACCATTTATTAAAGGGAATAGTGTTTTTCTTTTAATAAATTCACGTGTCTTTCTGCACGCGGAAACAGGGCAACGACATCCTGCCGCGGCCGCGATGCGGTGAGTGTTCGTCTCCCTTTTTCCGTCGAGGCACTACACTGCAGTCCGGTCGATTCTTGGTGCAGGCGGAACGAGGGCCACGATAAAAAAATCCTACTTTTTTTAAAACTACCATTTCTTTTAATAAATTCTCGTGTCTTTTCTGCACGCGGAATCGTGGCAACGACATCCTGCCGCGGCCGCCGTAGAGTGTTCGTCACCTTTTCCGATCGAAGCACTACACTGCAGTCCGGTCGATTCTTGAACAGCAGGCAGGCGGAACGAGGGCCACGCGATAAAAACCTTTTTAAAGTACCATTTCTTTTAACAAGTTCTCGTGTCTTTCTGCACGCGGAAACGTGGCGACGACATACTGCCGCGGCCGCGCTGCGGTGTTCGTCACCCGCTTTTCCGTCGAGACACTACCTGCAGTCCGGTCGATTCTTGGTGCAGGCGGAACGAGGGCCACGATAAAAAAATCCTATTTTTTTTAAAACTACCATTTATTAAGGGACAAGTGCTTTTCTTTTAATAAATTCTCGTGTCTTTCTGCATGCGGAAACGTGGCAACGACATCCTGCCGCGGCCGCGCTGCGTTCAGTTTTCGTCACCCTTTCCGTCGAGGCACTACACTGCAGTCCGGTCGATTCTTGGTGCAGGCGGAACGAGGGCCACGATAAAAAATCCTACTTTTAAAACTACCATTTTTTAATAAATTCTCGTGTCTTTCTGCACACGGAAACGTAACAACGACATCCTGCCACTGACCGCGCTGCGGTGAGTGTTGGTCACCCTTTTTCCGTCGAGGCACTACACTGCAGTCCGGTCGATTCTTGGTGCAGGCGGAACGAGGGCCACGATAAAAAAATCCTACTTTTTTTAAAACTACCATTTATTAAGGGAAAAGTGTTTTTCTTTTAATAAATTCTCGTGTCTTTCTGCACGCGGAAACGTGGCAACGACATCCTGCCGCGACCGCGCTGCGGTGAGTGTTGGTCACCCTTTTTCCGTCGAGTCACTACACTGCAGTCCGGTCGATTCTTGGTGCAGGCGGAACGAGGGCTACGATAAAAAAATCCTACTTTTTTTAAAACTACCATTTATTAAGGGAAAAGTGTTTTACTTTTAATAAATTCTCGTGTCTTTCTGCACGCGGAAACGTGGCAACGACATCCTGCCACGGCCGCGCTGCGGTGAGTGTTCGTCACCCTTTTTCCGTCGATGCACTACACTGCAGTCCGGTCGATTCTTGGTGCAGAAGGAACGAGGGCCACGATAAAAAAATCCTACTTTTTAAAACTACCATTTATTAAGGGAAAAGTGCTTTTCTTTTAATAAATTCTCGTGTCTTTCTGCACGCGGAAACGTGGCAACGACATCCTGCCGCGGCCGCGCTGCGTTCAGTGTTCGTCACCTTTTTCCGTCGAGGCACTACACTGCAGTCCGGTCGATTCTTGGTGCAGGCGGAACAGAGACCACGTAAAAAATCCACTTTTAAAAGTACCATTTCTTTTAATAAATTCTCGTGTCTTTCTGCACGCGGAAGCAGTGGCGACTACATACTGCCGCGGCCGCGCCGCGGTGATGTTCGTCACCCTTTTCCGTCGGAACTTTACACTGCAGTCCGGTCGATTCTTGGTGCAGGCGGAACGAGGGCAACGATAAAAAAAATCCTACTTTTTTTAAATCTACCATTTATTAAGGGAAAAGTGCTTTTCCTTTAATAAATTCTCGTATCTTTCTGCGCCAGGAAACGTAGCAGCGACATCCTGCCGCGGCGGCCGCGCGGTGGTGAGTGTTCGTCACTCTTTTTCCGTCGAGCACTACACTGCAGTCCGGTCGATTCTTGGTGCAGGCGGAACGGGGCCACGATAAAAAATCCTACTTTTAAAAACTACCATTTATTAAGGGAATAGTGTTTTTCTTTTAATAAATTCACGTGTCTTCTGCGCACGCAGAGCAGGCAACGGCATCCTGCGCGGCCGCGATGCGGTGAGTGTTCATCTCCCTTTTTTCCTTCGAGCACTACTGCAGTCCGGTCGATTCTTGGTGCAGGCGGAACGAGACCACGATAAAAAAATCCTACTTTTTTTAAAACTACCATTTCTTTTAATAAATTCTCGTGTCTTTCTGCGCGGAATCATTAACAACGACATCCTGCCGCGGCCGCGCTGCGGTAGTGTTCGTCACCCTTTTCCCGTCGAGGCACTACACTGCAGTCCGGTCCGATTCTTGGTGCAGGCGGAACAGGGCCACGATAAAAACCTTTAAAGTACCATTTCTTTTAATAAGTTCTCGTGTCTTTCTGCACGCGGAAACGTGGCGACGACATACTGCCGCGGCGCGCTGCCGGTGGTGAAGTGTTCGTCACCCTTTTCCGTCGAGGCACTACACTGCAGTCGGTCGATTCTTGGTGCAGGCGGAACGAGGGCCACGATAAAAAATCCTATTTTTAAAACTACACCATTTATTAAAGGACAAATTGCTTTTCTTTTAATAAATTCGTGTCTTTCATGCGGAAGCAATGCGGCAGCGACATGCCGCGGCCGCGCTGCGTTCAGTTTTCGTCACCCTTTTCGTCGAGGCACTACACTGCAGTCCGGTCGATTCTTAGTGCAGCGGGCGGAACAGGGGCCACGATAAAAATCCTACTTTTAAAACTACCATTTTTAATAAATTCTCGTGTCTTTCTGCACGCGGAAACGTAGCAACGACATCCTGCCGCGGCCGCGCTGCGGTAGTGTTGGTCACCCTTTTTCCGTCGAGGCACTACGCTGCAGTCCGGTCGATTCTTGGTGCAGGCGGAACGGGGCCACGATAAAAAAATCCTGCACAAAACTACCATTTATTAAAGGAAAAGTGTTTTCTTTTAATAAATTCTCGTCTTTCTGCACGCGGAAACATTAAGCAACGACATCCCTGCCGCGACCGCGCTGCAGGTAGGTGTTGAGTCACCCTTTTTCCCGTCCAGTCACTACACTGCAGTCCGGACGATTCTTGGTGCGAGCGGAACAGGGCCACGATAAAATTCCTACTTTTTAAAACTACCATTTAATAAGGGAAAAGTGTTTTTCTTTTAATAAATTCACGTGTCTTTCTGCACGCGGAAACAGGGCAACGACGTCACGCGGGCGCGCTGCGTTCAGTTTTTCGTCTTAACACCGTTGAGGGCTTCTGGTCCGGTCGATTCTTGGTGCAGGCGGAACAGGGGGCCACGATAAAAAATCGCACCAAAACTACCATTTATTAAAAGGGAAGAAGTGTTTTTTCGCAATAAATTCTCGTGTCTCACTGCACACGCGGAAACGTGGCAAGTGTTCTCCCCCCTTTTCCGTCGAGGACTCCTGCAGTCCTTTTGATTTTGGTGCAGGCGGAAGGGGGCCCCGAAAAAAAAATCCTACTTTTCTACCATTTATTAAGGGAAAAGTGTTTTTTTTTAATAAATTCCGGTCTTTTTCTGCACGGGAAAGGGGCAACGACATCCTGCCGCGGCCCCCTGGGGTATGTTCGTCCCCCTTTTCCGGGGCACACCGTGTCGATTCTTGGTGCGGCAAAAGGGGCCACGAAAAAAAATTATTTTTTTAAAATACCATTTCTTTTTAAATTCTCTTGTCTTTCTGCACGCAAACGTGGCAACGACATCCCCCCGGGCCCGCTGCGGTGAGTGTTGTACCCTTTTTCCGTCAGGCACTCACTGCAGTCCGGTCGTTCGGTGCAGGCGGAAC
>BMAV01015790.1:0-35694 GCA_019973955.1 Trichonephila inaurata madagascariensis | reverse complement strand
ATCGTTTCAGTTTTTTATACTAATTTGAGAATTTGTGTACACTTTGAATTCTGCAATTTCTTGTTATATTCCATGAAAACTAAATCTAGATTCCAAATTTGTGCTAATTACAAAAATCCTATAATATTTCTTTCTTTTTTTGTTTTACAACAATGCGTTTTTGAAAATATTTCTTCTGCCTATTTTTTAAAAGGAAGCAAACGTTAATACTAAATTTATCTATTGGTTTTGTACACTGTTTTCTTTTTCGGCAAGTTTAGGGAATTCTATCACGTGTGCTTACCAATCAGCATCAACCAAAAAAAGTTTCCATTTTCCAGCGTGTAAAAAAATATTAGAATGAGGCTATTGGAACGGAGTTGATACATTTCACTAAAAATACAACACATTCACCTCCCTAAACTGCTTTTTTAGTTGTTACGATGGCTTTTTTCTCCCTCATGTGTGGGTAATTTGATATCCGCAGTCGAGCAGTTGCTGGTGTTGATGGCATTCGTACTGTTCTTTTCTAGTATTATGACATGTTCGGATTTCTTTTCGAAAAATGCCGCTATTTACATATAAATGGGTGTAGATACTGAATACACTATGAGTTGTGTCAAGTTGGTAACTGTTAAATTATTTTATTCAAGTAGAAGCAATAGTTTTAAAATCGGACATATATTTTCTTGGGTGAAAAATGAGATATTAGCTGATTAAAAAGTATATAAAATTACTGCACGTTTTCTTAATAGCATTCTATAAAAATATTTTGATTAAATAAAGAATCATCCGTTCGTTCATTCAAAAGCAATATATTTTGTTCACTTATAAAAATTAGCTTTAAGAAAAATGTAAAAGTTACATCGGGAGAAAAAAATCTGTATGTAATTAGATAAATTAAATAATATATTTTTTAAACAAGTAGTATAAAAAAAATTTTTAAGTCTATTCCTGCTTAGATCAACAAAGAAAAATTTTATTTTAGCTACTTTTTATAAAATAGCTACAATTAATATAAATATGTGTATACATATGACACAATAACAACATTAATTAATTTTTATTAATTATCATTTAAGTATCGTAATCTCATCCACAGTTCAAATAAATCCTTGAAAAATGAAAAAAAAAAATTTCAAGTTTTGCCCAAATTTTAAAAAGGGGTCGCTAAGTCGCAAAAATGATGCCAACTGGCTGTATTTGTAATTTTTAAAAAATTAGTTTTAATAAATTTAAAATTTTTTTAATTATAATTAAATTATTGTATTGTCATCCAAAATAATCATGCATATTAAATTTCAGCTCAATTGAGGGCTTTAAAATGTATTTTATTAATGAGTGAAAATTCCACCAAGATAAATAAATAAATATATAGAGAGTGTGAGCTAAACGTGTGTGTGTTGGAATTGAAAAAGAGATGTACTTGACTAAACAAAGATCTACAAAGATCTTGGATAGTTACGTCATAAGAACGCTCAAGAATCTTCCACAGGGCTCTATTTAAAGACAATGCAGTGAAGCATCATTGGAATCAAATTTTGAAAGGGATTGAATCTTTTATTCGTTTGTGATATTGTGACTGTGAATTTGATTTCTGCTATTGTGGATTTTATATGTATAAGGTATCCGACTACTTACGACAACTTTTTTTTAAAAAAAAAGATGAAGATATTGTGTTTTTATTTATTTATTTAGTACATTTTAAGAAAAATGCGCAAAATTTAAAAAGAGAAAAAGAAAGTATTATTACTAAAATGGGGAAAAAAATTGGCAAAAACATACATAAACGGGGCCCCATGTACGACAAGTTTATAAACAAAACCTCTCTCTCTCAAATTTTTCAATTTTGATGTGTTACTTTGACATTGAATTTTTAAATGACCTTCAGGAGATAAGAAATATTTTAATTTTTACAAAAACTAGAAGACTTTATCTTTGTTATTATATGAAATTTCTTTAAAAAACAGTGATTATATTCACATAAAGGGCTGTAAATTTAGTAGTAAAGCCGGGATTGATAAATCTGTAGATTAAAAAAACTTCTACTGTTATACAGAACATACACAAAAAAAAATTCAGTTAATTGTTTTCAAAACTTTTTGAGTAATCGCTGTGTTTTCGCGTGCGTTTTTGTATTTTCTAAAAAAACACATTTCGAGTACAACGCATTTTAAAGTTTGGTATCGTGAGTAAAGTTACAGCATTTGCTTTTACAAAAACATTGTAGTTTCTCTTTCAGTGAAAGGAAAATAAAAAGCTTGATATTTTTATAGAGCTAATAAGATGGCCTATAAAATAAAATCATAAAAAAATTTGCCACTTTTTGAAAAAAATTCACTATTTTAGGGTAGACGGATAACTTAAATAAAGCTTTTAATTTCTGGAGAATTTCAAAATAAATTACAATTTAATCTTGTTGTTGTTTATGCCACCTGATTGACAGTAACATCAATCAAGGTCCACGAAATTCATCACGGTTAAGGGCTAGAATCTTACGCCTGTCGTTAGCCTTAGGTTTGAGCACCATGCAGGTGAGAGAACGATTTTGCTCGGTGACACCCCACTTTTGAGAGAGAGCACCCTGGGGTTGGTCAGGGGCCTCCCGCCTCCCTTCCCGTTCCACCAAACTCACGAGAGGACTTGCTGCTCGACGGCTATTTAGAGTACCCCCATGCTGCGAAGGTACTGTACAATTACAAACATCTATGCCTTCTCCGGGATTCGAACCAGGTCATACGGCACAGCAGTCAGCGCCACCAGCCACTATACCGGATGGGCAGCCCATTTACTCTTAAAGAACCTTTCTTGATAATTGTGTAACCCTTTTTGCAATAGAAGTCAATTTTACCACATAACAATAAATAAATATTTTTATTAGAATTGTGTGTGTGTTTCAACCAAAATTTATGTAATATATAGTTTATTAAAATAAGCACATAAATTTAGTGAGGAATTTAAAAAGTTCTATGAACAATTTTACAATTTTAACTTTGTACAATTATCTTTAATGATTCTTACCTGTACAGTATTCTACTAAAATATTAACCTCGTGAAGAAATTTATCGTAAAATATAATTTGAGAAATAAATTTACATTAATACTAAAACTTCAGCTTATACATGTTTATTATTTCGTTACACTCTAGGCTAGGAATAAAATCAATTGCTCAATTTACGATTGAAATTCTTTAAAAAAAAGGAATTCGTTTCCGCCTAATTAGCAGCAAATAACAAACTGCATTCCTTTATGCGTTGCCATCTAATTAAGAAGAAAGAAGCTCTGTCATTTTAATGCTTATTAGAGTTGTGCGGAAGAACTCCTGAAACGAGAAACCATTTCCTACAAGAAGTTTCGTATTATGTGTTAACAAAGGCAATAGATCAATGCGGGATTCCTTGTTAACCCAGCTTGTTATAAGAATTTCTTCTTAATTACCTTTTTTATGAAGATGCATTTTTTCGACTTCATTTTCATCTCTAATTAAGTTTAAAGAATTTTCAAAAAATACGATGTCTGTGTAATGACTAGTTTATTCTTTCTTCCCTTCTTCGTAAACAAACGCAATTTTCAGTTGTATGAAGAGAAGAGAGTTGAAAATTAATAAATTCAGCACCTTATTAAGATAATGATGCTGATGTAATTATTAATTAACGGGAAAGCCTGATTTTTGGAAATGATTTATTTTTAACTATATGCAATCATCTGTGGGGCATTTGCTTATATGTTTCATTTGGCTCATTTTTTTTCGAATGAGGATATTTGAAAATGCCAAATTTGGCGCTATAAAAATGAATGATCTTCCTTATTATCTATAGCTAAAGTTTTAAGTGTATTTGAAACGAAAAAGTGTTTTTTGAACTCATCCCATCATTTTATTTTTATCGATAATGACTTTTTTTTTCATTTATCAGATAATTAGAGTTATCGAATTTCTGCCAAGTATATAATGAATAACTGATATTTAGTTTTTTAAGACAATTTTTGATGGCGTGTTATTTCTGAAATATTTTAATGACAATGTATTATATGGATTTCACGCCTGTTAAAAATTTAACTGTAATTGTGAAATATTTTTAAAGCTTTATAATTTCACTAAAAATAATTGGGTTGAATGTTATAGAGTTAATTTGGTGACAAAATATAAACTGATTTTTGCTTCATTTAAAATTTGGGCGTCATGCCGAAATATCAAGTAAAACCTTTTTGCTTCCTTTCATTAACATAATCCTCTTGGGAAATCTTTGGTCTATCAATTCGAGCTTAATCACAACCAACACTCTGAAGTAGAAACCGTGATTATGTAAATTAAATCGGCTATATATAGTCTAGGTTTTCAAGCTAGAACAAGAGAAAGCGAGGAGATAGAATAGATTGCTAATAATCAGGCATATTTCAATTTTATAGTATATTTCAAATTTGAGGGAAGTGTAATAAATTATTTGACGATTGGTCACTACAGTTTAATTAGGGATCGATTAATCTAGAAAGAAGATTTGCGTGATCTAGATATCTTCTTACACTTGGAGTATCTCGTTATTAATCCACATATTGCTTAAATTGGGAACATTTCTTCTCTTTGAAATTACTTGAATTGTGTTGCTAATTATGTCATCATAAAGTAGATTGTTTTTGGATATGTCTAGTCTGCCTTTCCTTCCCTCTACATCTCTAGACGAGAAAGAGAATATCTCGTTCTTCACAAACCCTTTACAAAATTATGAGTTATGCTGCTTTAACATAAATGTATTCACTCATTTTATAGAATGATGTTACAGAAGGTGAGTGAGTGAATATTAACGTCGCACTATTCAGCTACACGAGAGCTTTTGGAGACGGACCACGTAATTTTGAACCATAGTCAAGTGACGTGGAGGACACCTGAGCTGGCACCTCCCTTTCCTAACTACCACACCACATCAATGGGGGACGTTTCAGCTCTCGACAGATTTAACGCGCATCGCTGTCTTACACTGCGGGTCTTTAGTAGTACTGGGCTCGAATTCATGGCATGCCTGCCATGACCCGATAACTTGACCACTGGGCTACCGCAGCCCATGTTACAGAGGGAATTATAGTTCAAAAATCAGGATTTGTCATTCGGCTGATATATTAAGAATTAACTGTAAATACACGAAATGCATACTTTGTGGTGTTACTTTCTATGCATAAACAGACAGCCTCATATTTCTGGGTATGTTACTTTAATGTTAAAAATATATTTAATAAAAACCAATATAAAATGTACAAGGTGACCCAGAAATACCTCTCAAAACTCTTCACAGCCAGATTCCTTGAAGAGATTACATAAAAAAATGCTCAAAGAATTGCACCTGTACCATCCATAGCTTACTAGAAAGTTACGGTAAATGATGATGAATTAATAACGCTGTATCGATGGAGCTCCAACGCATTTCTGTGCTTCTTTGTACGTCATTGGCTGGAAATGGCATACCTCGCCTACTGAACTGGACTTAGGGTTTTGGGTCTACGGACGTCACGATCTCACAAATGGTTTTTTTGGTAGGGGCAACCAAAAGAATTGGTTATAAAGACGTTGAAAATGCACAAACCTATTTGTTGTTCTTTTTAATCTGCTGGTACTTTGCTGAATACCGCGCTGCTGCGTGTCCCTTTAATCCTTTTAAATTCCCTCGGCGTGCCATCAATGCCGATGGACTTTTTTTTAACCCCTATTTTTTTAAAAATTTTTTTTGTAAATTTTTGCAATGATGCGCCCAAGGGGGTTTTTTTGTTGCCCCCGCGGGGTTTTCGGTACTTTTTTTTCGTTTTTTTTCTCTTTAACCATTTTTTAAAAAGTACCGGAAAAACTATGGGTTTTTCGGTACCGAAAATTTTATGTGTATAATAAAATTTACAGGTACCGTTCTGGGGGCAAATGTATTCTCAACAAGGAATCTATCTGTGCAGAGTTTGGGCTCTATTTCGGAGCCCTTTTCCTGTTTTTTATTTTAGTGAAGAGTTTTCAGGGGAAGCCCAAAATTTTTTTATCACATAAAATTTTTTCTTTTCTTATTAAAAAAAAGATTAAGGGAAATAAAACCCAACTCGGGAAAAAGGGTTGGTGAAATGAAACGATCCTTGCTAGGTTTCGCAATGGACACATTCTAGCCCAAACGGCATGTGGCGGGTATTTAAGTTTACCCCTCCTAGTCGGAATCGCAATGTGAACCAAGCCGCTTATGCCCACATCTTGACTTGTATTGATTGTCATAATAGCCAGCTGTTCTCAAGTCTTGCTACAGTTCTCAATTGTTTAAAAACGCATGGGTTCATGGAATTGATCTAGATGAGTTTCTGTCGATTAAGTTATAAGGCTCTCTCATCCACGCTTAGAGATGTAGTAGAAAGGGAAGGAAGACTAGTCATGTCCAAAATTATTCAATTTATTTGACACACAATCAAAATTAAGGGATTCATCCAATTGAAGCAATGCTTAAGTAAATAACGGGGTATGCTAAGTATGAGAAGACTTCAAATTCAGAACACTACTTCAGGTTTGAATATACGACTTTCCTAGCTATCTAATCTCTAGTGATCAATCGTCACTTTAATAATTACAAGTATCAAATTTCTACGTTACACTATCAATTTGATTTATCTCTGAACCACTAGCAATGTAACCTATCTCTCTCACTTTCTCGCTCTTTAGCTTGAAAGCTCACGTTCTCTTCTTCAGAGGGTTCGTTGCAAATAAAATAGATTTAAAAGACCAAATATTTCCCAAGATGACTTTTTAGTCAGAAAGACGTGGATAGAGCAGTCCCAAAGTGAGATATGAAAAGACAGCAACACAAATATAACTGATGCACAAAAATTAATTTAAAAATTTACGTGTACAAATTTTAATAAATATTTTTTATTCATACGTGCATCACAAATTTTAATAAATTTATATGTGTATAAATTTTAAATAATTTTTTACATGTTTAAGACCATTATGATGAAATTCTTCAAGGCACGAACTATGCAGCTTGTTTTTTATAACGAAATACTTAAGGAAAGTCATTTCAATTTTTGCTTCATTTTGTACTACCATACTTCGGTTTCTTAAAGAAAAAATTAACTAACACTAAATATTAAAATTCTTAGTAAAAGTAGAAAGTTGAGTACTTTACATGTTTACATTATTTTTTTTTACGTTTCTTCTCATCTCATTGTAACTAAAGTGTAGATTTATTTCCTATGTAAGGCGAAAAACTTAGCACAAACAGATGCACCAAAACATTTTCCCTCTGCAGTTCAGAGAAAATATGTGAAGCATAAAACAGAAAAACGTAGACTTATGTGGGGGAAAAAAGAAGTTTAATATCCCTTCTTTCGCATAATTGAGCTCTCCCAAGGCATATATTGATTATACACCTGAAATCTTTCCCAAAATTTATTTTGCTTTCTCGTTGCATCTCTGGGTTTATATTTTCTCAGAAAGGTTGAGATTGGAAACTTAAAATTAAAAAATATTCTCTTGCCATTTTTTTTTCTCGGCCAGAGTTCTAATTAAGATTTTACCAAACATAGTTTGGAACACGTTTTGATTCAAAAAGTTTAAATTCTAACTGATACTCAGATTTGTTTTAGAGTCCCTCTTTGGCTTTTACGACTAACGAAATCATTTTTTTTTTTTTTTTAAATTTGTAATTGTCGTATTTAATTATAACCTTATCTGTAATTTTAACACAGAATGTCAAAATAAAATGTATGCTTAACGCAATAACGGAAACGAGAACTTTTAGAGAAAAAACACTGTAAAATCAATTGAAGCCAATGACAATACATTCGCGTGCAGTACTTTGATATACAGTAAAATCTGTTTTCATGTGGTCCTTATTTAAGCAATTTTATTTTTGTGCAATTTGTTTTGTGTTATTTTATTTTTGTGTGATTTTTTTTGTGTGTGGTCCTTTTTTTATGCGGCATATGAATTTCAACCGTTTTGACGCCACTGTTATGTGTTCCATCAGTATACATATATACATCTCACGACGCTCTCTCTCTCTGTTCATTCGTTATAAACATTATCTCGACAATGCTCGTTTCATTGTTTTCTCGCAACGCAATAGCAGCACGTACTTGATTGAAGACGAAACTTTCAATGACAGTGACATTACCAATAATTTGGTAGAATATGAAGACGGACATGAAGAATCGGATTCTTTGACAGCGGATACAATATATGCTGGGATTCAGCTTTCCAACAAATCGGAAAAGCATTTTCTTAAAATAGATACCAATTCCGAAAGGAGTTTGAAATTCCAAAAAGAGCTTCGATCGTGCATATTGTTTATTGTGACGTTCACAAGCAACTGACCAACCGACCATCGTCACAAAAACTTATCCCTTAATTTATGGTGCCAAAAAATAAATCAATTTAAATTGTATTCTCAAGTGACGAAAGTGATTTTGAACTAATTCGTTACAAGAGGATTCGCGCTTTGGATTACGATGAGTAGCAGTGAATTATGTATGCGAATTTTGAAAATTTCTCTATGTATACTGTGATAAACGAGCTGTCCTGTTTATCGGTGTTTGGGGATTTGAAGAAAAATCAGCCATAATCAACACAATTCTAATGTATTGTTCTTTCACTTAATTTAACAATCCAGGGCAGGAAATGAACACTTCTAAGTATAGGATTCATTTTATGCCCATGCATGGCTCATGCGCAACGGTTTTTTCACTTCTTTGCTTGCTCCACTAATTTATTGAGGAGAATTTTTGAAGTACTATGTTACACATTCTTATACAAATTACTAAGAAGCAGGGTAGAAACATTTGAGTTCATCTAATATAAGTTGAGAATAATCTAGTAAGAGATTAAAACTTTTAGAAAGTTTTAGTAACATTAATTTTTCTTCATTAAAATTTTAATCAAGACTTTTATTCTCATAAGTAATTGAATAGGGTTATAAGAAAATTAAAAATAACGAAATAACGATGTTTAATTGATTTTATCCTTAACTTTCAGTTTCATTTTTAAATATAGTAACTTAACTTTTATTAAATTAATTAATTTTCCTAAGATATGCGTTTCTTTGAATAATTTAATACATTCACCTTTGTATATCTCTTATAAATTTTTGATGGGAGCTGATGTTATTAATATTAGAATGAATTCTTCCTACAGCTGTAGTTATATCTTTGAAGGATTTTTTTAACTTTTAATTTTAGACTTTTCAAAGACAAACTTTTTTAAATACTACAACAAATATGAATTACATCATTCTGATTTATGACAGCAATGTTCAATGGAAGGAAAGATTTAAAAAGAACATTTACCACAAACTTTCTCCAAGAATTTTATACTCGATTGAAATAAACAAATATATTTTAACTAATTTTATCATTCGGATTTGTTTGATTATAACTTTTTCTGTGCATTTTCCAGTGGATTTTATCCATTGATAGATATTAACCATTGAGAAAAAAATTCGACATATAACAAATCTTGTATAATATAATTTCTGAAGTTTCAAAAGGGAACTGCTTTTCTAAATTATTAAGATTTCTTTTTAGGATATTTATTATTTTTATCGATTGTTATTTTGTACAATTTTAGTAAAATGAAGCTATGTACATTGATTTATAATTTATCATTCCATTTAATCGTATCTTGGAAAAAATTATAAATATAAATCAGTTATAGACTAAAATCTCTTACTCCGTATGAATATGTTCTGAGGTTTTTCTATTCAAATTCCAAGCTGTTTATTGAATTTTAATAGTTTTCAGCAATTAATTTTTTTTTTTTTTTAAAAATGAAACAGTGGTTATTATTTTTATAAAAATAAAAGCACAATGTGTAACAGTATACTTTATCATAGCAAACTTCTCGCCTTTCTATATAGTATTTTAAAATGATCTTTAAGTTAGTTGTTCATATCATCGTATTTTTTATAACATTAAGCCAGTGTTTCTCAAATGTGGGGGCGCCCTAGGGAATATCGGAAAATAAAGGTTAAAAAAATTTAAATTTTCTGGAATGAAAAAAAAAAAAATACTTTTTGATATAATAAAAATACAGATTTACATTGATATGATTTATATATATCATCTGGTGAAAAAAGGTCATCAAAAATAAAAAATTCTACTTTTTATCGCTCATTAGCTATCTTTGATCCTATAACTAAATAAAAAAATATTTTTTTTTGCTTTTTCTGTAATCCTTCGATGAGAGATTTTTTTTTTACGTTTCTTTAATCTAAAATATTACTTTTGCTGGCTTTCACACTTACTGGTATGGTTACCTGCATCCCTTTTTTTTTTGGGAAGTTGTAAATTATATAATTCTGTTTTGCGTTTTTTCGCAATGTGAAAGAGTTTTATGATACATGGATAAGCATATTGAGCACTTTGAAGGATTAATTGACCAAGATTTATTTTTATGGTATACTGCAACATATAATACAAAAATCGTTAATTCTGGGAAAACTGTTTTTTTTGTTACCAATGACCTTGAAGAGAATCCTCTAAAATGACAGTCTTAATGGGCAAAAAAATTGATAAAAATTCCATCAATTTTATAGATGCTGGTACAAATTGCGAGATAAACTTTTTTCTTTTTGTAACTGTAATGCGTTGCGATACCAGCCACACGGCCAGCGGAAAATGACCCTTTATGGGTGAAACTTAATTTTAATTAACTTGATACCATGTCAAGTCAGATACAATTAAATGTATTTGAAGAGGTGCCAAAAACACGGCAAAAATAAATCCTTGTTTGATTTGTTGTTAAAATATTCTGTTTAAAAAAATATTATTTTTGCTCCAGAAATGGATGTGTACATCGTTTATCCTTGGCATCTCTTCCGTATATTCCCCTTAATGACGCAGCGCTGGCGAGCCACCTGAAGCGACAAGTGGTTCGAGACAAAGAAACATTGTGACGAAGAGGAAGTGGAGAGGAGGGGCGCGGGCAGAGAGAGAGACGACGCATTTTGACGAGATTTAGCGCAAAGACAGGATGCCTGGCGGGAACGTAAACTACCTGATAACTTTTACTAAACCCCTAGCCTCCCTTGTAGATAATTCCCTAAATAAATGGCATATACGACTCAATCTGAATGTTAACGCCACTTCTATACTCTTTAATCATACCACTATGTACGTAAATCTTCAGCTAATTTTTTCTGAGACCCTTTCAAGACGAGATAATTGTATTCTTAAAAGAATCTTGCAATAGTTAAAAATACATTTTGTCTCAGTGTAAATGCCCATGTAAAATGCCGAGGCAAATAAAGTTATCCTGGCGAAGTTTTACTATATATATGGATAAACATATGAAATTGTGCAAGAATAAGCATGAATTGATACAGAACAGCTAGAGTGTTTCAGTCCACTATACTCTTTGATAAATTGCTGGTTGATCCCAGAAATCAAAAGCGTACTCTGAATAAATTTCCGGAAACAAAAACTGCAGAAGCAAGCCTAACCCAATTTTAAACAAATTAGTGAGTCTATTTCAGTCTAGAACTCCTAACAAAACTCTTTGCTTGTCATCCGTACTCTTGATAAATTTAATATCTGAAATAAAAAATAATTGAGGATTTGTCAAAAGAAAAACCATTGTATCAAAATGCATGGCAGCTTTGGTTATAGTGACAGTCGAAAGCAAAGAAGGTGGTTTGTATCATTGATGAAAGGAAATCGAAATTTCCCTATAACTGGGTACAAAAATCCCTAAAATCTATTTTGCGTGAAAGTTGAATTTGACAGATTTTAATAGAACATAAAAATAAAATCCAAAATTTTGTGAGTTTTAATATTTTGACCAATTTTCGGCTTTTTAAATACCATTGATCTTATAGCGCCTCCCCCCGCATTAATCATAATGTTGCGGCCCGTGTGAAATAATTGACGTAAGCAAATTCCCTGTCTCTCAATTGGAGTGAAGTGCCGTCTGAAAAAGCAAAAGTTCCAAACTTGACAATTAGAAGATTCAACTGCATTCTGTAATTGTGTTTTTGTTTATACATTGCTATTATTAATTCTACTTAATTTGCTATCAGGTATGTACATAACTTATTTTTTCAAGTATTAGTGAGTTTAGTAGCGTGCTTGGAGTGCAATAATAACAATTAATTAAAAAAATTAATATAGATATTAAAATGTTAATAAAGGAAAACCTATATTTTTAAAATATTTTACGTGTATTTTATATAATTATTTTCGTTTTTTATTTTTTTTCCTGAACTGAATCGTTTTAACTGATATTTATTTGGAAACACTACTAGGGAAGTTACTCTTTTGAAACGCATAGAAATATTGTTTATTTATAGTTTTGTTTCAGTTTTAATACCCTCATAATGGATAAAAGGCTAAAAATAGGTACCCAACATCCAGAAATGAAGCAAGAATGTAATAAACTAAAATGAAAATAATGAACCAACATCTAGTAAGCTTGGAAAAAATGTAGATGAACACCTGAACAAAAATATAAATCCAGTGGCACTGTTTTTACTTTGAAAAATATCGAACGAAATAAGTTTTCTAATAAAAAAAATTAAGAAAATATCAAGAGTTTATTAAATACGGATTTACATTTTGCCTTGTCAGGGAGGAAGAAAGTCCGTTGTATGTTAATTGATCGGATAAATTAAAAAAGAGAAATATTTAAACTTGCTAAATTAAAAAGACATTAAGAAATTAATCATAAATAATTTGCAAATAAATCTGAAACATTTTTTAAAAGAAGCGCTGAACGTATGAAAAATCAAACTGTATTTATGAAAACACTTAAAATAATTGCTTAGCAAGCTTTACGGGCATCCCTAGAAGTTTCATATTTAATAGAGAAAAATTTTAAACCTCAATTACAATTGGAGAATCCTACATTCTTCCTTCAGCAATTAAAATGACATCAATTATGCATGAAGAAAAATGTGATAATGATTTTAAAACAATACCATTATCAAGAGTTACCGTTTCTCACCAAATTTCCGCCATATCAAGTAATATAGAATCGGTTATGTTTAATCGAATACAAAATTCCCCTGTACTTGCTCTACAACTTGACAAAATTACTGGCATTACTGAAATGTCTCAATTAATTAATTATGTGAGATACGTTTTTGAAGAAGATGTATCGGAAGATTTTTCATGTTGTAAAAGAGTAGAAGAGAGAGCAACTAGAAAAAAAAATTTGAAATTATTAATATATATTTTAACTTTGAGGAAAATCACCTTACCTGGACCCACTGTGTCGTGGTTTGCACTGACTACAGGATTAATAGGTTGTAACAAGGGACTAAGAGGGTTAATAATGAAAGTTGCTCCCCATATAGTTGTAATGGAGAGGCGGTCCCATCATTTAGTTTCAGAGGATCAGAAGGAAAGTTAGCCATACAGTCAATACAAATTCTATTAACAATCCTCAACAACGTAACAAATAACCCAAATTAAGAAATGCACCAATTGTTAAGTATGGGAGAAATAACGGAAACGAGATAATTGGAGATATAAATATAAATCGGATCACTTATACTTAACACGTCCAGGCAATACACTTTTTATATTTGAAGATAATTTCTAAAGTACCGTAAAATCCGGCGTATAACGCTAATTTTTAAATAATACAAAAAATAAGATGACGAGCCCATGAGTGCGCCTTATATTCTGGCAAAATGGTGAGAGTCTCAAAATAAAAAGAAAAACACATAAAAATATTTATACTCTACAAAGATAGGAGTACTGTTTATTTGGGTGTCAAAGGTCATACCTATGAACTCCTTATAGTTGTTCTTCTAGAAATATACAATTTTTCAAAGTCCTGGGGTAATATCCTTGAATAAATGCTCCTTAAACATAATAGTATTGCTAACGTACATTGCAGGCTCCGTCGTATAAAAGGAGGTGAGCGTTATACCGGGTGAAAATCTAAGTATAGTTATATTGAAGTTGGATTGTAAATCTAATTCAAACTGACCCAAATCCAATTTACTTCAACCAATATACCAAATCGTCAACTTAATATTAATCAAATAATCTACAAAAGCACGGTCACCAAGGATCTACGTTAATCGCTACTTTACATCCCAAAGTTAGCTTCTAATATATCCCTGAACTAGAAAGCACTTTAAATACAAGCCCTTGATTGGTCAAATTGCGTCTCTTCTTCGAGTAAAGTTAAATTGAATAATATGAAAGACCCATTATTCCCCAAAAGGAGTTTTGTTAGTACAATGCATTAGAGCCGTTACATGTATCTAACCATTGTATGATACATAGATAAATCCCCTAGTTGTAAAAACATCAATGAAGAATCGGGTACGTAAGATATTAAAAGATGGCTGTTTTTGTAATTATTTCGCTATTGTGCTGCATGGTTCTGCAAGCGACATTATTATTGCATGCCGTCAGATGATCCTCACGCGGCAAAATATTGCACGTATTTTCGATATGGCAAACGAAGCTCTATATATTTTGCGGAAAAGAAACATATATTGGTCTCTTTCATTCATTATCGAGGTTATATGCGCTTAAGGCTTTCTCTGGGGATGTGGAGAAAGGGAAGAAGCACTCTATAATCCACCAATATTTATTTCAATACCACAAAGAACAGACATATCCAAATTAATAATAGCAAGAGAATGCTCCCCAATGATAACCGCGAAAAGTAGGTCAAACAACGACGGTAAAACGCGTGAACGCAGATTAGAGACTATCAAACTTTATCCTTAACTCTAATAAAGGATCTAACCTATCATCCGACCAATCTAATATCAATTCACCAGAGCGAACAATCGCCTTTAAAGTTTCCTCCTCCTAATAAGAATCAAAATTTGTAAATTTAATGTTATACCTTCAGTGGTAATCTGCTCCGACTCGAGTATATATCTAGAAAACCTCGACTATACATAGAAAGTTAATTTAAATATCATGATTCCGCTTCTTCCGAAGGGTTGGTTGTAGGCCATGAATTGATAAAGCCCATAAATCTTCCCAAGAGGATTAATTGAAGGAACGCGTTTAGATCCGTCGCTTAAAAAAACTCAGTTATGTGGTTGACATTTTCGAAAAATTGAACGACCTGAATATGAGACTGAGGGAAGAAAGAACAAACATTTTAACGTTAAGCAAGTAAAATTTAAACTTCTATGAATAAGCTGATACTTCGGGGTGGCGTGGAATGCAGCAAAACAAATACAGACATGTTCAATTGTTTTCAGAATTTATTTACGAAAATGATATAGATCCTTTTTGTTATTTAAAACCATCATTTCCCTTTGGTAAATCTCGTCCTTGCAAAATTGGAGAAAACTTTACGGAAAGGTTCGAATGAATTTCCAAAAATTGAATTAGGTTGGAAACCTCGGATCCACTTCTTGTTTGATATTATTAATTCCAATATGCCTTTGAAATGAAAAGAAGAGCACTGATATTTCAAGCGAGATTTGGAAATACAGCGCATTCAATTTAATCCTTTTATGGATTCATCAAAATTTTGCTACCGATTAGAAACGAATATGCCAAGTTTAATCAATAATTGCCAGCTGCCTCATGCGAATCTAGCTTTCAAAAATCAGCTGCCTAAAGCAAAGTTATCGATCCTTCGATTAGATCCAGAGGATGACTTGCGATTTCCGATACAGATCCGAACATATAAGCAATCATGAGTTTTGCAAAAGCAAATAATTACATAGTATTTTTTCTTATTAAAAAATATTTAAAGTACCCAGGCGTATAAATAAAGCTATTTGTTTCAAAAATATGTTGATTGAGTATGCAACTAATTTTAGTGTTATTGTCTTGTAAATACATTTATGATGGTTTAGTAAGTTTGCGTTTAAAAAGGCGTTATCCAATCGATGACATCACGGGTACTCTTTTTAAAAACACCCTGTAAGAAGTTCAAAATCCTGAGAAAGAATTTCTCATTAAATCTGCGTTGACAGAATACAAAAATATAAATACAATCGCTCAAAAAAATCGTATAAAATCGTCTTTGTGGCTGTGTGCAAATTTTCGCAAAATTAATTTCAATTAACTTACTATTGAAATTGATAGTGCTCTGAATTATACAGCTATTCGGCAAAAATAACTTCTAAAATTCCATCTATTTTTCATGGAAATATATAACACAAAACATGTCAAATAACAAAAACAAAACAAAAAAAAAACTTCTGCATCAGAGGATTTATTTCTTCCAGGAGCACGTGTAAATAATTACTATAAACAATCCTATAAACCAAGTTTATGCCATTCAAAAGCAAATAAAATTTTATCAGAACTGTTGATTAAATCGTGAAAAGACTTTATTGTTAGGAAAAACATTGACTCCCTGGGTGATGGAGGAATTGCTCCAAAACTTCTGATTTGGAGGTTAAATAAAAAGTATATTTTGATTCGTAGAGCCAAGAGAGAGTATATTTTTTCTTCTTGTCATCGAATATAGATTACGCCGAAAAGTCATTTATAATAATTACATTTATAAAACTATCATGAGTTTTAATTTGGAACAACAGAGTAGCCAAACAAGTTTAATCTTTTAGGACTTAAATAAAGAGTTACTTCAAAAATATACCGGATAATGATTTTCGGTCAGTTCTCCACTCTAAACCCTCCTTCTTCTTTCATAAAGTTAAAATCCGTGGTAATTAGAGTATGGAAACTGTAGCTTTCAGGTAAATATTTGTTTTTCTTACGGCATCCGACTGGTTTTAAATCATCATATTTTCGCTGGAGAAAAAAAATCGAAATTTATTTGTTATCTATTTTTTGTAGCATGTTTAATAAGTCATCTAAAATTATTCTACTTCATTCCTAAAATATGTGAGCTGTTGAAAGTTACAAATTGTTTTTGCTTAGTGAAAAGAAAGCCTTCCGAAATCAAAAGTCAGGAATAAAGCTAAACCGAAGTTTGAGTTTTCGGTTGAATTTTACCCGTAAGTTTTTAACGGCCAAAATATTTTAATTACTGTATTATTTTCTATGTGTTAAACTTTATTTCACTTATGAATATTTGAAATAGATATATTTCATCTCTCAACAGACAACAGTTAACTGATTGCAATGTTTGTCTTGATTCTATCTTTTCCTATCTATTTACCAGTTGAGTTAAGAAAATTAGATCTCTTTATTAGTACTTTATATAGAGTTATAGTTATTTTTTATTAAATTAAAGTTATCCGCAAAACAAAGATCAAGTTAGGAAAAGCGAAGAATTTGCAGAATTTATTATTGAGAATATGTTACTTAAAAAAAAAATCAATTTGTTCTTCCAAATTCAGTTATTATTTCCATTGTTATGGATGGCATTAAAAATAGAAAATGTTCTCACGGGAAAACCTTGGGAATTCAACTGCAGAAAGTTTTAACTGTGTCTTTTGTGAAGTATAACTGAAAGAGATGCAGAAGCTAAGCAAATTACCCGCTGAAGGGATTTATGTTGCAATAATAAGTTTTAATCAGTTCGGTTGGTCTACTTCCACTCCTTTTAAAAGTTATATGCTGTAATGTGCTAGGGACTGAAATGTGGGAGGATATTTTTGCACTGCATAATATGAGAACTGTTATCTTCAAGGAGGCATTCTAAAACTTATAAGAAACTGTCTGTAAATAAAAGTTTTAAAAATTAATAGTATAAAAATTAAGTCAATTCCAACTTAGGTCAGCAAAGAAAGTTTCTTTAGTTACTTTTCAATAAATATGTTCAAATCTAGAATCTAAACTCTAAAGATTTTGTTTCAACAAAGAATGATATTTCACTAATTTAAATTGTAAGCTTTTAAATTAAATAAATATTAATATCTATAGATATAGATGCAGTATAAGAAATTATATGTCTTCAGCAGGTTTTAAAATTGTAGAACTTAATAATCCCATTTCCAAACAATTTAATTCAGGCGAGAAGCAGCATTCTCAACCAGGGCCGCCCCCTCTAGTGTCGCGATAACCAGCGCGGGCAGCGCGAGCATATTGAGTAGCCGAGTGGTGGAAGTATTTCCGACCGTGGCTGCCTTGTCACGAGTTCGCATCAATACCACCGCGACCGCCGTAGGGCAGCGCACCAAATCTGTCGAGAGCTGAAACGTCCTTTGGTGGTGCAGAAGTTAGAGAGGAGGTGGGTGCCAGCTTATGGTGTCGTCTACGTCACTCTGACCATGGTTCAAAACAGGCGGCCCAGCCTTCGTGCAGCTGAATAGCGACGTTAGTTCAATCAATCACGGCCGGAAAGTTCGAATCAAAAGATTATTTACTGACACTTGCATTGAAAAGTAAAACAACAAAAATACATTCCTGACATTCTAAAAATAAAAATACACCTTTAGCACCTATATACAAGTATACTGAGTAAGTCGTATCAGTACTGCACAATGTATTTTACAATTAAATTTATAGTACCAAAGTTAAGAGCGTTAAATAATTACCAGTGGTCCCAGCGTACAGTCATATGTAAACAGTGCATATGTACTAATACTCTTTATCTTTGGATAATCTGTACCGTTATAATTAATCCTTTTGAATCGCGCCCAAAGTCACGGTTTTCCCACGCAGCAAAAGTGTATGTGATATATTGGGAAAAGGTAAATAAATAAGTAAACTCCAAACACCGTCAATGTCCCTTTCTATTGCAATCCAAAAGTCCTTTTATTGCGTTCGAAATAATTTTAAGGATAAAAAGCAGAAAAGAGACATACCTGCATTTCGATAGAAGTAAGTTACGTCCTTCAAGTAATTAACGCTTTAATAGAATAAGACGTTTGGCATACGGTAGCTCTTAAGAGGTTAAAGTTCTATTGTAGCCTTAGCGTCCAAGTTATTATTGAATTCAATACATTGGTATTGTAAAAGTGAAACCTGGCGTGATTGAAATATGTAAATGCAAATATTGGAAATCCTTTGATAAGCACTGAGTGAGAGTGTTCAGTAAAATTTAATTTAAGGACAATCACAGGTATTAACAATAGCCAAAGTGAAACAGGTTTACTTTTTCTATTTATTTTCGCCAAAGTAGCAATTTTTAATGCTATCAAATATAGTTGTAACAACGTGATTTTTGCCCCTGGAAGCTTAAAATTAATTTAATTAAGAGGACATAAAATCAACTAAGAAAGTCAGGTCCTTTATCAATTTTCCATCTTTTAATTCAGCAAATTCATAATATTTTTGTTTCCCAAAAAATTTGACTTTCAGTCCATAACTTAAAGAATAATTTTAATACATATGATTTAAGTAAACGAATTTCTCAGCATTTAATATGAGATAGATTGCTGGTCATTTTCTGTATCTTTTCTGAAATGTAAAATTTACGATTAAAAAGTTTTATGTTCCGAATATACTGCTAGCCATCAAGGAATTTATTTTAAAACCATGTCCTATTGTTTAAAACTTTGAAGTACGTTACCTGCTGGAGAAAAAATACAATGAAAATGTCAAAATTATTATTGCCATACTGTTTGTATCCTCTTTTAAAGTATCAGCAAATAACTTTTCTGTATACTGGCCGTCATTTTGTAGACAAAACTAATTTTTCCAATGGTAGCATTTCTTTTTTCTTCAAAACATCTAGCGCAAAATATATGAACTTCAAGAGTTTGTATTTTGAGCACAGCAATGGGTTTTAAAAAGTTTCACTTCATAATTTTGAATCAACGTCGCATCCATGAAAAATGACTAGCTGAGTCGAAATTTCTTGAGTACCTACCAGCTAATATTTGGTGCATAAAGTAAAGGCTTTCTTCTGAAAATGTTGAATTATGCTGATTTCGCCAAATTCGAGTATTTCATCAAATCTGCTGCCTAAGCAATATTTCGACTAAACATAAATTTTAATTTGTTTGCCTGAAGCGACAATATCCCGGCTGTTTTAAATGACATTAACCAATAAATTCTAATCAGTAAATATCTGATCTACTTCGAGATTAAATGTAACAATATATAATTTTACATGAAAGCGCCATGTAGTTCTCCACAAATTCTAATGAGTGTTTCTATTACTTTTTAAGAATTGATGAATAGCCAAATCGGACAATTGTTTTCTCAAAGTTTGCAGTATTGGTCATGGTAGTCTGCTTCCAGTGATTTGTTGTCATATTTCCTTTTTGGTGATTATATACCCCAGTTAAACGGAAATAGAAAGCTTTAGATATCAGGTGATATGCCTTTGATCGTATTTTGACACAAAATATACAGTTGTTATTTTAAGAAGTTTGAAGTCTTTGAACGCCATCTCTTTACCCGCTGTTGAAATTTGATTGTGCTTTCATTCGCGCCTGTGCATTCATTTCAGCCATACACTGCCCTGTTCATTAGCTTTTCCTGAATATTTTTTAAAACTTTAAACACCTCTGACTGTCTGCCAGATTGAACTCACTACTGGCCAGAAGGAGGAAGAGAAATAAAAGTAGCCCTCGCGAAGAATCATGATACCATCAACAGTTCAGAATAAGCACAGTGCATTTCCGAATATAATTAAAAAAATTTACTATAGTAAAACTAAATGAATACGTTTAATAAAATATTAAAAAAAATATATTTTTAATCAAAAGTCATTTCTATTATCAAAAAGGATTTCTTTTAAAACAAGAATAGGTAAAAGGCAATTATATATTGTAGATTTATATATAAGTTTACCTCAAATAAATTTCAAAATGAAAAAAATTTAAAAACCTGATATTTAAAAATTTTTTAAAAGAATTGTGCGTGTGTGTGGTGGGTCGCAACTTACGCGGTAATTAGCAGCATGCGGCCTGCGGCTGCCGTGTTTGGATACCCCTTTTGCTAAGCAAGTTCTTGCAAGAGATTGGAATCAGTTTGTTCGAAATGTTTAAGTAGAATTCCCGCAAAATTGAAATATTCTCATCTGGTGGTATATGTGAATTCCTATATGTTTTCTATGAAAGCCCGAATGTATGTTAGATCCGTTTATTTAGGTGCCAGGACATAATTGTATTTCATCTTTATGCTATTTGAATCTCTCCAACGTAATTCGCTCCTTGCTACACAATTCATTGTACTGTTGAAGATTTATTTCCCAGCAGGGAAAGACAAACACTACTAAAGGCATTCATCTGTAGTCAGGTTCAGATAGCCTACTGGTTTCATGATCTACTTTAACTCAGCAAGAGTCACCTATGAGAATGTCCCCACAAACATAATATCGCATTCTCCAGACTATGCGAATCTTCTGAACAGGGAGGGAGTAAATGGTTCTCCTGGAAGATTGAGCACCTGACAAGCATCTACCGGACGCGATGAACAGTAGTCAGGATTCATCCGACCAACCAACTCTTTTTTTACTTACTTATGGTCCAGACTTGATGTTTCCGGTTCCCTGCAAGGTGCATTGACAATGACGCTTGATCAACAGATACAAACATGTGGTATGACTGGTGCGTCCGTTGAAGTGTGTATTCTGAAGCACTTGCACTCGAACTTGTATTATATTGGTCAGCTGAAGCATTGCCTAGCACCGATTTTTTGTTTTATCGAAGCGGAAATAGCCCTGGATGCCAATTTTGTTCTTTGATGACGCGTGAACGTCCAAATGTCTGGCGTCTATTGCTGGTTTCGGCGTCATTTATAAATACCTTTGCACAAATACCAACAACATCAGATCATGAACAACTTACCAGCCGGGCAGTTTCAAAGATTCTCGTTTATCTTTGGGACATTACAATCTAGCCTCGATCAAATTCACTTGGATCAGCAGCCTTTCTCACTACTTGAAAAAGTAAAGCAAGACTGATTCTTTAGCAACAAGTAAATACTATTCCAACTTAATCACATGCCCTCCACGTCACCAAGACGAACTCAATACAAAAATGTAAGGATGGTAGTAATGTTTTGACTCATTAGAGCATAAATACGCTTATTTCCATGAATTAGAGATAATTCTAGCTCTGGAAAATGAAGGATAAGAAACAAAACAAGCGTAACTTATTCAAAAAGACCATTTGTGAAATAAAAGATAAAGAACAAAAAAGATGCTGTATGCATGATACTATTCATAACAACTGAGATTATTGTTCCTGAGTAATTATATAAAAAAAAATATCTCCTTCAAAAACTTAGTTTTAGTGTTGATATATCGTTTAAATACATTGTACGTTTCCTAAAGTGATGAAATTACGTACGTACGAAACCTAGACATGCTGATTAAAAAATTATCATAGATTCAGTTGGAAAGTTTACTCCAATCAACAGCAAGCAGCAAAGTTCCGGTAATATGTAAGAGAGGTAGTTTATCTGGTTGCAACTCATCGGACAAGCTTGTCCCACACATGCTTTTTCGAATTCAAGTATTCATTCCAAACAGGTGATATCCTCAAATTGAAGGTAAAGTCGGTGAGGATGGGCATTGTCATCCATAAACACAAATTCCCGTTTCCTCAGCAGTAATCTACAAAATGTATATGTTGTTTCAGAATAATGTTCTGATAATTCTGGCTTGTCATAGTTCTGGTTTAAACATGCAGATCTGTTCTGGAGACTACTATTATCACTGAACAAAAAAAACGTTCAATCCTACACCCCCGTAAGTGAGTGAGTGAATATTGATGTCGGCACTGTTCAGCTACACGAGGGCTTTTAGTGATTTACCACGGAATTTTGCAGAACTATAGTCGCATCGCATACCTGAATCATCACTCTTCTAATTCACAAATGTATCTGGCCAAATTAACGGGAGGATGTTTGAGTTCCGGCAGATCGGTAACGTGCATCGCTTCCACACGGCGGGTCTTTATGGTAGTCAGCTCGAACTTCGCGCGATGCGCCAGCTACGATCCGGCGCTACCTTGACCGCCATCCGGCTAACACGGCTGGGCCCTGGCAACTCCCCGTAACGGTATGTCATTCAATGATGTTAAAACTGGTGGTTATGCAGATTCACCTTCCCATATGAAAGTCCGACAATGAAGTGAATCAAACTGCAAGCTTAGACTGAATTCGTCAGAAAACATCACGCAAGCCCACTGTGACGATGCAACTATTAATTAGAGGTGTTCTTCGTCTCTAGCTAACTACTTGAGACAGTGAGTTGCCCCCTGAGCAGCATATGAGAAGCTCAGTGAGTACATGACTACTGAGTACTTCTAACGTTTGTAAATAGTTTACTTTGAAGCTATCGAACCTGCGTACGAGACAGGTTAGATGCTGTGCTCCTCTTCTGTTTCTTTTTACACCCACTATCAAAAACGGTCTTTGGCCCGTGGTTGTAACTAGCTTCTGACTTATATTGATGTTCTGACATCTCTGCATCCCGGAAATTGCTTCCAGAATGCAACTCTTAAGGTGTACCACTCCACGGATATTATTTCCACCCTGAGTACGCCTGTACATCCTGAGCGTTTGATAGCGGTTGCCATAAGAAATCATGTTCGCGTTTATTCTATGTGTGGCCAGCTATTCGGTATTGGCACTGCGAGGCTTACCGAATGCTTGTGAACAATTTTACTCTTTCGCCACAATTCTTTATATACATCTCTCTTATACACTCGTCATTCTGACGTACTATCAACGACATCTGGTGTTGTTGTCTTTCAAATGGTTTTATTTAAACAATAGATATAAAATAGTATCAAAATAACATAGAGCGAATGGCCCGTACAGCCTCTTTCAATGCTTTGTTTTTACATTCACATAAAACACTATATAAAAAAAAGTATCGCTAACACAGAATGATTGGCCCATTAAGCATCTTTCAACTCTTTTTTTTTATATTCACATTAAACACTATATATTGAAAAGTTGTTCTGAGATACAGAGAGAATGGCCCATCCAGCCTCTTCAAATGTTATTGTTTTTGAAGTCCTTAACGTAAAAACAATACACACCTTTACCAAATAGCGCCAATTCAGTGCATACATAACCCTAACCTTGCATATTAGGCTCTGAAGATGTTTGTAATAATTTTACAAGTGAAGCTTTAATCTAGATTTAAATTCAAGCAGTGTGTTTCTGAACTATCTTTCTATTTTATAAACACGAGTATATATATAAATTCCTTATGTCAATGCATACTTTACTCAAACTAAAGTATTAAGTTTCTTTCCGAACAAAATTTCTTTAAAATTTCAGTTGAAAATCAAGTTTTATTCCTTTTTTAACAACATTTTTCAAACCATAACTATGTGCACACGGAACTTGATTTCTTCTCTTGACGTAGTCATTAAAATTTCCCCTGGCTCTTAACTTTTCTTTTAATCCAGAGTAAATACCTGATTATACCCTCTGCAAGCTCATCCAAATGAATTTTCCCTAAAACTGAGCTTTTGGGTTAGGCATTACATTTCTTAAAAGACTTGGCATCAAAATTCCATCCAATGCTTTTTCTTATGGTATTTCAGCAGATTTTGGGTTTCAAACCTAGGCTATTGCTATATTTTGGTTTATGGTACCATTACAACTTTATTTGCCGTTAGATACTGAGATTAACAATATTTATTACTATGTGAAATATCAAATCAAAAATTTACATAGCTAATTCGCACCTTAATTTATTATAATATTTTAGTACTGTCATATAATACTTTAGTTACTGTATGTCATTTTAAAGAATTCTGTCGTGGTAATTTATTCTTTTATTATTATCATAGAGTGTTACTTTCTCCTTCAAATAATTATTTATGTCTCGCATCTTAGGCACTATTATCCATAAACAAGATTAACAGTTGTATTCCATGTTGTGCAATGCTGAGTAGTCTTCCAGTTTAAAGATTTTTGTTCTTAGTAACTTCGGGCAAGTTAGCCTTGAATGATTTTTGTCAGACTCGTCGCCGTTGGTGAATTTTGATGCACAGATTTAAAGATATTTTAATAAAATAAACACCTTTATTTATTAATTATCAAATGTTATTCCAACCTTTAATTTGTTTAAGGAGTGTGTTCCACTTAATTATTAACCTAAATATCTAAAAACAGTTAATCGCCAAAATACTTTTTACAATTAATTCCAGTAATTGCGCATTATTTTTTGGGAAATCAATTATTATAACTCTTAACACTCTAACTTCAGTACCAGGCTAACAACGTTTGACTGCCATTGTCTTTCTATCTCTCTTCACATGACTTAAAACAGCAACACACATTATCATAAATCACGGTTCCTCCACAAAAAGCGATTTCATAGCCATACAACAGTTAAGAATTATTCCCAAGAGGATTGGTAAGAGACTCTAATATGACCTGTTACAACTTAACAATTTATCTTTATTTTTGACTCTATGTATTTTTCCATCTCTTCTTTTCCCTTTCTTCCTTGCATTTTCAGAGTATTCTGTATACAGCAAATAAGTTTATTTTAAGTAAATATACAAGTTTTTAATTAAAGTTTTGACCACATGCCCTTCGAAATAATCAGAATCTTATATGTTTCCCTGAGGCAACAAGGAAACAGAAAAGAAACATATATTGAGATAAAGAGAATGGAGGAGAAAAGGGAAGATACAGGGAAGAAAGAGGGGAGATAAAAAGAAGGAAAGGGAAGAAAGAATGTGGAGATAAAATGGAGATAATAAACAGAAAGAGAAAATATCCAATCAAAGTGGCATCTTTTGATGTCCGAGCAAGTTGTGAGAAGTAAAACAATAAGGTGGGCTTACAAAAATTAATGGTAGCTCTTTTTTATAAAAATAAACCTCTTCCTTTCTGTTGGCTGTGTGTTCCATGTTGAGTTTGGCTCATTAAAAATGTAACTACTGAAGAATTAAATTAATCTCTGTGAAATAAATAGCGAATGTGAAATTCCAATTTTCCATGAAAAATTTCAATTTCAAATTATGTTATTAAACAGGTACTAGTGGTAAAAATACTATAATTTGTACATATTAGATATTTTAATAATATTCATCTTATCTTAAACTAACTTTAACTTATTAAATAAAGCTTTATTTTGTGTACTCAAATTGTAATTTGGCTAATTTTGATCCAATATTTTAAAAATATTTTGCTCTTGAATAATTACATTATAGGATCCTTTAAAAATATTAAAATTCCCCAAAACTTTTAAATAAATTAAATAAGTTACTGCTGTGTTTTAGGAACATAAAAAATTGTTCATTTCAAATGTTTCTTGGGTAGAGGTCCGTTAATTTCTCTGTGTGAAATGAGGAATTTTAACAGCTAGTAGTAGCATTTACATTTAAAAGTAGCATCAATAAAGTTTTAATACGAATGGTATTACTCAAACACCGATGAAAATATAAATGGTAAATTGCAACTATTTCCAACATTACTAAAACTTCAGAAAATCGTTTGAAAATAAGAACTTAAAAATATGGTGAGAATATGGAAAACGTACTATTTTGTGGCAACTGAAAATAAGTTCTATAAAACAGGCTTTAAAATAAATTGTGCCTCGTAAACACTACAGTAGCGTCCAGCTGCCACGTGAATTTGAAAAAATTATTGCTTAGGTGTCAAATCATTAAACAATGCCCGCTAAGCTGTGGTCGCGAGAAAATTTTTGGGTGTCGCCAAATTCAAAGAAATTAATATTTATGAAAATATCTACAATTATTTATCTCAAGGAACAGATATAATACAAGCGAAGAAACTGGAAATTATTATTTTACGAGAGCTTGGTATTCAGAGATCCTGAATTGGTAAAATTTAAAAACTCATATTATGTATACGTCATATACTATAACAAATAATCGCATTCCCGCTCACCCCATGTGCAAAGCGTTGAGGTAGATGCGCTATCGAACCATCCATCAAGAAATAATATGGCGCAACGCCGTGGACTAAAAAGATACTCAATCTGCGTCCTTCAGGGCCGCATGTGGCCCATTGACCTTTTGAGTGACACCCGACGCGGGTCATTGCACGCCAACAAATTAATTCTGCCAGGAAAATGCTCTAAAAGTTTAATAAGAAATTTATGAATCGTTAATCAAATTCCATCAATTTTATAGATGCTGGTACAAATTGCGAGATAAACTTTTTTCTTTTTGTAACTGTAATGCGTTGCGATACCAGCCACACGGCCAGCGGAAAATGACCCTTTATGGGTGAAACTTAATTTTAATTAACTTGATACCATGTCAAGTCAGATACAATTAAATGTATTTGAAGAGGTGCCAAAAACACGGCAAAAATAAATCCTTGTTTGATTTGTTGTTAAAATATTCTGTTTAAAAAAATATTATTTTTGCTCCAGAAATGGATGTGTACATCGTTTATCCTTGGCATCTCTTCCGTATATTCCCCTTAATGACGCAGCGCTGGCGAGCCACCTGAAGCGACAAGTGGTTCGAGACAAAGAAACATTGTGACGAAGAGGAAGTGGAGAGGAGGGGCGCGGGCAGAGAGAGAGACGACGCATTTTGACGAGATTTAGCGCAAAGACAGGATGCCTGGCGGGAACGTAAACTACCTGATAACTTTTACTAAACCCCTAGCCTCCCTTGTAGATAATTCCCTAAATAAATGGCATATACGACTCAATCTGAATGTTAACGCCACTTCTATACTCTTTAATCATACCACTATGTACGTAAATCTTCAGCTAATTTTTTCTGAGACCCTTTCAAGACGAGATAATTGTATTCTTAAAAGAATCTTGCAATAGTTAAAAATACATTTTGTCTCAGTGTAAATGCCCATGTAAAATGCCGAGGCAAATAAAGTTATCCTGGCGAAGTTTTACTATATATATGGATAAACATATGAAATTGTGCAAGAATAAGCATGAATTGATACAGAACAGCTAGAGTGTTTCAGTCCACTATACTCTTTGATAAATTGCTGGTTGATCCCAGAAATCAAAAGCGTACTCTGAATAAATTTCCGGAAACAAAAACTGCAGAAGCAAGCCTAACCCAATTTTAAACAAATTAGTGAGTCTATTTCAGTCTAGAACTCCTAACAAAACTCTTTGCTTGTCATCCGTACTCTTGATAAATTAATATCTGAAATAAAAATAATTGAGGATTTGTCAAAAGAAAAACCATTGTATCAAAATGCATGGCAGCTTTGGTTATATGACAGTCGAAAGCAAAGAAGGTGGTTTGTATCATTGATGAAAGGAAATCGAAATTTCCCTATAACTGGGTACAAAAATCCCTAAAATCTATTTTTAAGAGTTGAATTTGACAGATTTTAATAGAACATAAAAATAAAATCCAAAATTTTGTGAGTTTTAATATTTTGACCAATTTTCGGCTTTTTAAATACCATTGATCTTATAGCGCCTCCCCCCGCATTAATCATAATGTTGCGGCCCGTGTGAAATAATTGACGTAAGCAAATTCCTGCCCTCAATTATGAAGTGCCGTCTGAAAAGCAAAAAAGTTCCAACTTGACAATTAGAAGATTCAACTGCATTCTGTAATTGTGTTTTTGTTTATACATTGCTATTATTATACTCCTATTTAATTTGTCACTGTATGTATACATGTGTTCTTATTTTTTCAAGTATTAGTGAGTTTAGTAGCGTGCTTGGAGTGCAATAATAACAATTAATTAAAAAAATTAATATAGATATTAAAATGTTAATAAAGGAAAACCTATATTTTTAAAATATTTTACGTGTATTTTTATATAATTATTTTCGTTTTTTTTTTATTTTTTTCCCGAAATCAATCGTTTTTAACTGATATTTATTTGGAAACACTACTAGGGAAGTTACTCTTTTGAAACGCATAGAAATATTGTTTATTTATAGTTTTGTTTCAGTTTTAATACCCTCATAATGGATAAAAGGCTAAAAATAGGTACCCAACATCCAGAAATGAAAAGAATAACAATCCAAATGAAAATAATGAACCAACATCTAGTAAGCTTGGAAAAAATGTAGATGAACACCTGAACAAAAATATAAATCCAGTGGCACTGTTTTTACTTTGAAAAATATCGAACGAAATAAGTTTTCTAATAAAAAAAATTAAGAAAATATCAAGAGTTTATTAAATACGGATTTACATTTTGCCTTGTCAGGGAGGAAGAAAGTCCGTTGTATGTTAATTGATCGGATAAATTAAAAAAGAGAAATATTTAAACTTGCTAAATTAAAAAGACATTAAGAAATTAATCATAAATAATTTGCAAATAAATCTGAAACATTTTTTAAAAGAAGCGCTGAACGTATGAAAAATCAAACTGTATTTATGAAAACACTTAAAATAATTGCTTAGCAAGCTTTACGGGCATCCCTAGAAGTTTCATATTTAATAGAGAAAAATTTTAAACCTCAATTACAATTGGAGAATCCTACATTCTTCCTTCAGCAATTAAAATGACATCAATTATGCATGAAGAAAAATGTGATAATGATTTTAAAACAATACCATTATCAAGAGCACGTTTCACCAAATTCCCGCTATACTGGCAATAGAATCGGTTATGTTTAATCGAATACAAAATCCCTGTACTTGTTCTACAACTTGACAAAATTACTGGCATTACTGAAATGTCTCAATTAATTAATTATGTGAGATACGTTTTTGAAGAAGATGTATCGGAAGATTTTTCATGTTGTAAAAGAGTAGAAGAGAGAGCAACTGGAAAAAAAATATTTGAAATTATTAATATATATTTTAACTTTGAGGAAAATCACCTTACCTGGACCCACTGTGTCGTGGTTTGCACTGATGGTGCTACAGGATTAATAGGTTGTAACAAGGGACTAAGAGGGTTAATAATGAAAGTTGCTCCCCATATAGTTGTAATGGAGAGGCGGTCCCATCATTTAGTTTCAGAGGATCAGAAGGAAAGTTAGCCATACAGTCAATACAAATTCTATTAAACTCAACAACGTAAATAGTCATCAAATAACCCAAATTAAGAAATGCACCAATTGTTAAGTATGGGAGAAATAAAGGAAATGAGATACTGAGATATAAATATAAATCGGATCACTTATACTTAACACGTCCAGGCAATACACTTTTTATATTTGAAGATAATTTAAAGTACTGTAAAACTGGCGTATAACGCTAATTTTTAAATAATACAAAAAATAAGATGACGAGCCCATGAGTGCGCCTTATATTCTGGCAAAATGGTGAGAGTCTCAAAATAAAAAGAAAAACACATAAAAATATTTATACTCTACAAAGATAGGAGTACTGTTTATTTGGGTGTCAAAGGTCATACCTATGAACTCCTTATAGTTGTTCTTCTAGAAATATACAATTTTTCAAAGTCCTGGGGTAATATCCTTGAATAAATGCTCCTTAAACATAATAGTATTGCTAACGTACATTGCAGGCTCCGTCGTATAAAAGGAGGTGAGCGTTATACCGGGTGAAAATCTAAGTATAGTTATATTGAAGTTGGATTGTAAATCTAATTCAAACTGACCCAAATCCAATTTACTTCAACCAATATACCAAATCGTCAACTTAATATTAATCAAATAATCTACAAAAGCACGGTCACCAAGGATCTACGTTAATCGCTACTTTACATCCCAAAGTTAGCTTCTAATATATCCCTGAACTAGAAAGCACTTTAAATACAAGCCCTTGATTGGTCAAATTGCGTCTCTTCTTCGAGTAAAGTTAAATTGAATAATATGAAAGACCCATTATTCCCCAAAAGGAGTTTTGTTAGTACAATGCATTAGAGCCGTTACATGTATCTAACCATTGTATGATACATAGATAAATCCCCTAGTTGTAAAAACATCAATGAAGAATCGGGTACGTAAGATATTAAAAGATGGCTGTTTTTGTAATTATTTCGCTATTGTGCTGCATGGTTCTGCAAGCGACATTATTATTGCATGCCGTCAGATGATCCTCACGCGGCAAAATATTGCACGTATTTTTGATATGGCAAACGAAGCTCTATATATTTTGCGGAAAAGAAACATATATTGGTCTCTTTCATTCATTATCGAGGTTATATGCGCTTAAGGCTTTCTCTGGGGATGTGGAGAAAGGGAAGAAGCACTCTATAATCCACCAATATTTATTTCAATACCACAAAGAACAGACATATCCAAATTAATAATAGCAAGAGAATGCTCCCCAATGATAACCGCGAAAAGTAGGTCAAACAACGACGGTAAAACGCGTGAACGCAGATTAGAGACTATCAAACTTTATCCTTAACTCTAATAAAGGATCTAACCTATCATCCGACCAATCTAATATCAATTCACCAGAGCGAACAATCGCCTTTAAAGTTTCCTCCTCCTAATAAGAATCAAAATTTGTAAATTTAATGTTATACCTTCAGTGGTAATCTGCTCCGACTCGAGTATATATCTAGAAAACCTCGACTATACATAGAAAGTTAATTTAAATATCATGATTCCGCTTCTTCCGAAGGGTTGGTTGTAGGCCATGAATTGATAAAGCCCATAAATCTTCCCAAGAGGATTAATTGAAGGAACGCGTTTAGATCCGTCGCTTAAAAAAACTCAGTTATGTGGTTGACATTTTCGAAAAATTGAACGACCTGAATATGAGACTGAGGGAAGAAAGAACAAACATTTTAACGTTAAGCAAGTAAAATTTAAACTTCTATGAATAAGCTGATACTTCGGGGTGGCGTGGAATGCAGCAAAACAAATACAGACATGTTCAATTGTTTTCAGAATTTATTTACGAAAATGATATAGATCCTTTTTGTTATTTAAAACCATCATTTCCCTTTGGTAAATCTCGTCCTTGCAAAATTGGAGAAAACTTTACGGAAAGGTTCGAATGAATTTCCAAAAATTGAATTAGGTTGGAAACCTCGGATCCACTTCTTGTTTGATATTATTAATTCCAATATGCCTTTGAAATGAAAAGAAGAGCACTGATATTTCAAGCGAGATTTGGAAATACAGCGCATTCAATTTAATCCTTTTATGGATTCATCAAAATTTTGCTACCGATTAGAAACGAATATGCCAAGTTTAATCAATAATTGCCAGCTGCCTCATGCGAATCTAGCTTTCAAAAATCAGCTGCCTAAAGCAAAGTTATCGATCCTTCGATTAGATCCAGAGGATGACTTGCGATTTCCGATACAGATCCGAACATATAAGCAATCATGAGTTTTGCAAAAGCAAATAATTACATAGTATTTTTTCTTATTAAAAAATATTTAAAGTACCCAGGCGTATAAATAAAGCTATTTGTTTCAAAAATATGTTGATTGAGTATGCAACTAATTTTAGTGTTATTGTCTTGTAAATACATTTATGATGGTTTAGTAAGTTTGCGTTTAAAAAGGCGTTATCCAATCGATGACATCACGGGTACTCTTTTTAAAAACACCCTGTAAGAAGTTCAAAATCCTGAGAAAGAATTTCTCATTAAATCTGCGTTGACAGAATACAAAAATATAAATACAATCGCTCAAAAAAATCGTATAAAATCGTCTTTGTGGCTGTGTGCAAATTTTCGCAAAATTAATTTCAATTAACTTACTATTGAAATTGATAGTGCTCTGAATTATACAGCTATTCGGCAAAAATAACTTCTAAAATTCCATCTATTTTTCATGGAAATATATAACACAAAACATGTCAAATAACAAAAACAAAACAAAAAAAAAACTTCTGCATCAGAGGATTTATTTCTTCCAGGAGCACGTGTAAATAATTACTATAAACAATCCTATAAACCAAGTTTATGCCATTCAAAAGCAAATAAAATTTTATCAGAACTGTTGATTAAATCGTGAAAAGACTTTATTGTTAGGAAAAACATTGACTCCCTGGGTGATGGAGGAATTGCTCCAAAACTTCTGATTTGGAGGTTAAATAAAAAGTATATTTTGATTCGTAGAGCCAAGAGAGAGTATATTTTTTCTTCTTGTCATCGAATATAGATTACGCCGAAAAGTCATTTATAATAATTACATTTATAAAACTATCATGAGTTTTAATTTGGAACAACAGAGTAGCCAAACAAGTTTAATCTTTTAGGACTTAAATAAAGAGTTACTTCAAAAATATACCGGATAATGATTTTCGGTCAGTTCTCCACTCTAAACCCTCCTTCTTCTTTCATAAAGTTAAAATCCGTGGTAATTAGAGTATGGAAACTGTAGCTTTCAGGTAAATATTTGTTTTTCTTACGGCATCCGACTGGTTTTAAATCATCATATTTTCGCTGGAGAAAAAAAATCGAAATTTATTTGTTATCTATTTTTTGTAGCATGTTTAATAAGTCATCTAAAATTATTCTACTTCATTCCTAAAATATGTGAGCTGTTGAAAGTTACAAATTGTTTTTGCTTAGTGAAAAGAAAGCCTTCCGAAATCAAAAGTCAGGAATAAAGCTAAACCGAAGTTTGAGTTTTCGGTTGAATTTTACCCGTAAGTTTTTAACGGCCAAAATATTTTAATTACTGTATTATTTTCTATGTGTTAAACTTTATTTCACTTATGAATATTTGAAATAGATATATTTCATCTCTCAACAGACAACAGTTAACTGATTGCAATGTTTGTCTTGATTCTATCTTTTCCTATCTATTTACCAGTTGAGTTAAGAAAATTAGATCTCTTTATTAGTACTTTATATAGAGTTATAGTTATTTTTTATTAAATTAAAGTTATCCGCAAAACAAAGATCAAGTTAGGAAAAGCGAAGAATTTGCAGAATTTATTATTGAGAATATGTTACTTAAAAAAAAAATCAATTTGTTCTTCCAAATTCAGTTATTATTTCCATTGTTATGGATGGCATTAAAAATAGAAAATGTTCTCACGGGAAAACCTTGGGAATTCAACTGCAGAAAGTTTTAACTGTGTCTTTTGTGAAGTATAACTGAAAGAGATGCAGAAGCTAAGCAAATTACCCGCTGAAGGGATTTATGTTGCAATAATAAGTTTTAATCAGTTCGGTTGGTCTACTTCCACTCCTTTTAAAAGTTATATGCTGTAATGTGCTAGGGACTGAAATGTGGGAGGATATTTTTGCACTGCATAATATGAGAACTGTTATCTTCAAGGAGGCATTCTAAAACTTATAAGAAACTGTCTGTAAATAAAAGTTTTAAAAATTAATAGTATAAAAATTAAGTCAATTCCAACTTAGGTCAGCAAAGAAAGTTTCTTTAGTTACTTTTGAATAAGACTTTTTAATACGGGTAGCTCTTAAGAGGTTAAAGTTCTATTGTACCCTTTAGCGTCCGTTATTATTTTGAATTCAATACATTGGTATTGTAGGAGGGGGGGGATAAAAATATGTTAAAGGGGCAAATATTGAAACTTTGATAAGCACTGAGTGAGAGGTTCAGTAAATTTAATTTGGGGAAATCACAGGTTTTAAAAAGCCAAAGTGAAAAAAGGTTTATTTTTTCTTTTATTTTCGCCAAAGTAGCAATTTTAATGCTATCAAATATATTGTAACAAGGATTTTTGCCCAAGTTTAAAAAATTAATTTAATTAAGGGGAAAAAATCAACTAAGAAAGTCGGTCCCCTTTAATTTTTTCCATTTTTTAATTCAAAATTCATAATTTTTGTTTCCAAAAAATTTTAATTTCGTCCAGCAACTTAAGAATAATTTTAATACATATGATTTGAAAGTAAACGAATTTCTCACATTTAATATGATAGATTGTTGTATTCATTTTCTGTATTTTTTCGAAATTAAAAACGATTTAAAAAGTTTATTTTCCGAATAAAACTTACAATCGGGATTTTTTTAAACCATGTCCAGTTTAAACTTTAAGTACGACCTGCTGGAAAAAAAATACAAAAAAAATGTCAAAAATTTTTATTGCCATAGTTTGATTTTTAAAATTGCAAAAACTTTTGTAATCCGTCATTTGTAGACAAACCAATTTTTCCAATGGTAGCTTTTTTTTCTTCAAAACATCTAGCCAAAATATGAACTCAAGAGTTTGTATTTTGGATATGAATGGTTTTTAAAAGTTCTTCACTTATAATTTTTAAATCAACGTCGCATCCATGAAAAAAAATGACTAGCTGAGTCGAAATTTCGAGTACCTTACCCTTTAAAATTTATAAAGTATTTTTAAATGTTGAATTATGCTGATTTCCAAATTCGAGTATTTCACAAACTGCGCCTACAATATTTCGACTTTAAAAATAAATTTTAATTTTTTTGTTTTTGGGGACAAAAATTTCCGCGTTTTTGACATTAACAATAAATTCCCAATCAGTAAATATTTGACACTTAGATTAAAAACAATATATAATTTTACAGCAGCTGTATAGTCTTCCACAAATTTAATGAGTATGTTTTATTATTTTTTTTAAGAATTGATTTAACACAAATCGGACAATTGTTTTCTCAAAGTTTTGCAAAGTATTGGTCATATAGTCTGCTTCATGATTTGTGTCATATTTCCTTTTAAGATTATATACCTCAGCAACTGAAATAGAGTTTTTAGATATCAGGTATATTTTGATCGTATTTTGGACACAAAATATATTACAGTTGTTATTTTCTTAAGAAGTTTGGTTTTTTTGAAGCCTTTTTTTACCTTTTTGAAATTTGATTGTGCTTTCATTCGCGCCCGTGATTCATTAAAATACACTGCCCTGTCAAGTCTTTAATATTTTTTAAAAATTTAAAAAAACCTCTGACTGTCTCCGATTGAAAATCCCCACCCAGAAGGAGGAAGAGAAATAAAAAATAGCCCCCGCGAAGAATCATGATACCATCAACAGTTCAGAATAAGCAAAAGTGCATTTCCGAATATAATTAAAAATTTTATAGTAAAACAAATGAATATTTTAAAAAATATTAAAAAAAATATTTTAATCAAAAGTCATTTCTATTATCAAAAAAAGGGTTTCTTTAAAAAAAAGAAATAAAAGGCAATTATATATTGTA